>CABFWB010009953.1:0-10941 GCA_902151455.1 Timema bartmani | reverse complement strand
TGCTACGTCAAACTTTTCGGCCATTATTTCTATTTTGGTCTCGCGGATTTTAGAACTTCAAACACACGACACAATGCTGTGTATTTATTGTTAGCTAATCTAAATACACGTTTTATACTCAATATAAATCGAATTAAAATTCTACCACTGATCGAGGAATATTTGATTGGAGTTTAGTTTTACCTTTCTACCCTGAATCTTTATTTTCTTCACTTTAGAGGGTGGTGGCTTTTTATTCCCCATGGGCATTGTTTTATTTAGAGCCAAGGTTCAAGATCACCTCACAGGTAAACAAATTAGATTAATTAATGCAAAATGCTAAAATTATTTGAAAATATCACAAATATATCATACACAAAAGAAAAAACTACTATTCAAACATCTATTAAATATTTAAAATGGCGTGGGTAGTAAATAATATTACTTGAAATTTTGTCATTTTTAGAGAGAAAACAAAAATACAAGGACCATTCTCACTGTAAAATGCCTATTCGAAGACCAGTATGTGCCATCAGTCGTAACAAACCCTCGTGGCACTACGAGGAAAACTATCGGTCACTGAGCTGTGGAGGAAATGGCTTCAAGTGAGATACACAACAACCGGGTGGCAGACTCAAATTAAAATTCAAGGATATTTCGTTTTAAAAAAATACTACACTTGATGTGCGGTTTCAGAAAACTGTTCAGGTGAAAAGATATTAAAATATGGAGGGGATGAAATAATAATAGTTTACATATCTCCATAAGTTTATTTTAAATTAATAAATGTATATTTTTAAATATGACCCTTGTTCAAATCATTGTTTAAAAAACATATTTTTAATTATTTTTTAAATTCTAAACTATTAAGGAAATATACAAATAAACAACCTGTTTGAAAACTGAGACATCGAATTTTTATAACAATATTGTGGGCGTAATAACGGAAGAAAAATCATAATAATTATTTTTAAAAGTTGAAATTCAATAATTTATACTTTTTTTTTGGTTGTATTTACAAAATCCAAATACATTTTGTTGAAACTAAAAACCTTTATTTTAATAGGATAAAAATAAAAATAAACAAAGCTATAATAGCTACCATCATATTTAAGGATGTTTGTAGTACACGTTTTGTTAGACATTTGTGGTAGTTCCCTCTTAGTAGGTATGTTTTAGAGTGTACTTACTGCATATTATGCACCGACCCGCGGTATGTTTTTTTCTTGTATGTAACAGCAGCCTCAGTATACGGAAGAGTGAGGTCTGCATCATTGAAGTACATGTCTTTGACAAGTGGTGGATATCTGGTCATGAGAGTATCAACTCCTAGATATGATACCTGCAATCAATCAACAGCCATGTATTCTAAACGCTTACTGCACATTAAATATTGTACTAGGGCTTTTCAAGAAAGACGTGCATTAATTTCATTTTCCCCACTGTGTAATTAACAAAGATAATTCTCACTGTGATTCTTTTCAAAGTACTCTCCTCCCAAAGAAATGAACTTGTCCTCACTCCAACGCCACTATTCAAACACATTTTTGATGCCATTTTTCGACATCGCTTAAAGACAGCCTCCTGTGACTTTACAGCCACTTCTGTCGACTCAAATCTATGACTTAAAAGCGCCTTTTTCATGTTCGGAAACAAAATAAGAGTGCAAAGGGTGAGATCTAGGCTGTATGACCTCGATGGTTTGTTTTTCCTTAAGGTCCCCCTCTCTTTCAACACGAAGCTCATTTATTTTATTTTAACGATGAATGGTGGTCAGGGTTCAAATCCCGAATGGGTAAACAAAGGATGCATCTTTCTAAATAGTTTCCTTTTGTCCCTCCACAAAAATTTGGATACATTACCTTTGTTTTAGATACTTTTCATTATTAACATAATAGTGTAGTTAGTAAAAATATTAATATTAACTACACTAAGTGTGCTATATACAAATATGCCGAACTAATAGAGTGGAGGAAAATGGGGGGCGGATGTTAAGTATTTAAAACATTATCTCTACATGATGTCGAATATACAGTTATAGCCTAATCTACATATTATTTAAATTAAAAAATGATATCTGGACACTGGAATTGAACTTGGGACCTACAAACTATGTTTTGATAGTTGTTATAAAACTAAATCGTTACATCTGAACAAAGGGGAGAAAATACATTAGAAAAAATATTTGACGAGAAAGGACATAAAAAAAAGTGATTGAAAATGTAGGCCTATATGTGTGTTATGATTGTAGAGATGGAATATTGATGTAGACATTCTGTGCACAAATGCATATATGGTTAGTGTCCATCTGGTCTTGTCTGTAACTTGAACCTAGCTAATACAGTAGTGGCTCTCAAATTATGTTACGTGATGCAATTCTAGGTTGTCATTGCTATAATTTTTTAAAACTTTTTTAGTGCCCTGTGTCTTGCTACCTGTTCAGGTTATACGCCTTTGTACTAATTACTCTAATCTTTAATCTAGGACAGACACAAAATCCATCCCCCAGCCGTCAATTCATCACTGTGAAAGGGTAAACCCACATTCCAACAATGATACATTTCCCAGCTATGCCAGGAATCGAGCCAGGGACCCTTAGTTTCTTAGGTAGACGCACTACCGATGGAGCTAAGCTTCGTAATTTTCTAGCATGATATTTTTTTTCTAAGTTATATCCACAATAAAATTGATAGATTTTTTTTACAAAAGGGCTAATTTGTTTCTAAAAAAAGGCGGGGAGGATGCACAGCATAGACTTTCTCGCCACTGTGAATAAAAAAAGCGATTTTAACTTTATATATATATATATATATATATATATGTGTGTGTGTGTGTGTGTGTGTATACANTATATATATATATATATATATATGTGTGTGTGTGTGTGTGTGTGTATACAGTATTTAAGTGTATTTTATATATATATATATGTCGTAGGCGAATTGGAAAATCCGGCTTATTGCAAAAGGGGCCCTTAATTTACAATGAACCAGGCTATTTGGAAAATAATATTATATTTTCTTATCAGCCTGATAGCTTTTAGGCTTATTGCAATGAACCCATACAGCTTTAGGCTATTAAGGAAATGCACCTTTGTTCATTTAATCCGTCTAGTTGATTCCAGGCTTGTTGCATTACGCCCAAGATAGTGAAGGCTTATTAAAAAGTATACAGCAGCGTTTCCCAAACTGTGGGACGTACAATTATTCCTGATGGTATGCCGTGAGAAGCCAAACGAAACAAACAAATTAAAGTCGTAAAAAACGGACTTGTAAAATCTAATAAATATATCACGACCCAGTCTAACCTACATTAAAATATATTCAATCAGTGATTGTAGGAGTGGCAACATTGATTAAAGCTCAGACAGATGGTGCAGCCGCACAGTCTTGTGATAAACACGCAAACGGTGGTACCTACTCCAAATTACGGAAATTTTTGGGGTGGTAAACCATTTCAAAAGTTTGGGAGACGCTGGTCTACAGAATATAATATTTTTCTCTTTCAGCATGTTTTTAAATTAACCAAGTTCCGTATGATTGCAAGGTCAGGAATAATTGTACGTCCCACAGTTTGGGAACCGCTGCTGTATACTTTTTAATAAGCCTTCACTATCTTGAAGAAAGAGGTAATGTTAATAATAGTTTTAGAAGTATGCAGAGGTTAGGAAGAAATACATCCATTTTCTTAGGTGTTTAAAAATTCTTTAAGTGATGGTTTTCTATTGTTCTTATCTAAGCCTACTTCTGAATGAAACTTTTTGAAGTGTGGGTAAATTAATTTGTATTTTTAAACAGACGATTCTATAGATTTTGCATGTAGAAAAATTTCTCTGCCAGGGTGGCAAACATTTATTGCATCACTTACAAAGTAGTGATTCAACGTTCCAATTCCCAACCATATTGTCAATTATTTCTATATTTTTCTTACATTTTTCCAACACGGGTGTGTTGTGTCTCCTTGAATTTACTGGTATGTATGATGTTATTATATAATCATCCATCAATAATTTGAGAGGCGGTGCAGTTTTTCTGGATTTGTATTCAAATGGGATATTTTTCTTTTGAACAGGATGCCATCTATATAAAATTGAAGTATTGGTCAGATTGTTTTCTTTAGATGTATGTAGTTATTAATGCGTTTATTACTTTTCGAGCTGTCCTAAGACCAATAACTTTTTGCTGAAATAGCATGCATCTGCTAGTCCCCTGGCCTTTGCCTCTTCTTTATTGTTAGACCATTTGGACAAACCTTCAAGTGCTGCTTTAGTTGAAGCAAAACGTCTAACAAAGTAAATAACTCCCTTGTATTTACATACCCATTGTGTATCGTTTTGAAGAGGTATTTCCAATGTTTGCTCTACGGAATAAAGATTCTTTGGGTGTTAATAAACTTTTGATAACGCAAAACAGACATAGATTGAAAGGCATAAATAACTTTCAATAAACCAAATGTGTCATTCACAATGTATACTCTTGACGATACATCCACCAAAACTAAATTAAAACAATGTGCATAACAATGCACATAATCAAAAGGATTATCAACCATTTGTCAAAAGAAGTTTTGGACTTTATTAATGCAACCTGAAATCACTGATGCATCATCATAGGGTCGTCGAATACAATTTTTAGGATTCAATCCCTCGGTAACAAGCTCTATTTGCCAACTACTTCGCATATATTTCTAATAATTAATGAACAAGACCAATCAAACGTTCTTATATATGAGTTTGTGCGACATATCTAATGCAAAGAGACATCAATTCTAATTATATTACATCCCTCGCTTTATCTAAAATTAATGAAAAGATTCCACTGTTGAATTCACTAACCTCCTATACACCATGAGTTGTCACTATACAGGCTCCTAAATCAATAATCTCGTTTTGCGACAGCTTTGATAATTAAGTCGCATTCCTAGGCAAACTAAACAATCTCTTTTAGAGAGATTTAAAATTTCCAAAAAGTTGACCTTATTTTTTGCCGGACCATTTTCATATACTTTTTAACGATGTCCCCCAAGAGCAATATTTTGTCATGAGCATACAAGAGCAACAACCATTTCCAACATAGCTATAGTCTTTCGATTGCGTATTATGTTTGTTTTGTGCTTATCACTTAGCATGGAAACAACAGTATTACTCCATTCATCTGATAAAAAGCTATTACATTATGTAATGGATAACACATGACGTTCACTTTCAGCATTCTTCAAAAGTGTTCTCCCATTTTTTTCCCAGTTACTATAATCGTTCTTCACAAAAGTAGGACCAGCATATCCAGAATTAGGCTCAAATAGGCGACAGAAAAAACCAAACAAGGCATCTTTTTCTTCTGAATACTCTAAGAGTTTAAATATTTCATACAAAATGTTGCCAAAATGTTGTTTTTTGTTATTTATCATATTTCGTTTTTAAAATGACTTTATTAGTTGCATTGGGCCATGGTTAATACAGATACTTATAATCAATAGGTGAAATTTTCCCGCTCAAAATAGCCTTCCCGTCCATAACACACTCACCGACTCCACTCAATCCTAATTCTGGATCAAGTTTAGACAGTTTAGACATATTTTCAGTTTCTGAACTTGTAACGTGACCTTCGAGCACGGCTGAGACCGCAAATGCTGCACCAAAGGAAATGAGTGAACGTGTAAAGTAAAGGAGAATATGACCGTCAGATAAAATTTACTGGAATCACATAGCATACCTATTAAACAATAATAGCCTCGCACCTTCCCATATAACAATGCTATTATATAAATTATCTAAATTAATAAAGCATTGAATGTAATTACAAAATTATCCAGTTTTATTTAGAGTTAGGGTTGAAGTCAGTTGGCCTGGTAGGGCAGGGGTGCAAGTTAGTTGATTACTCAGTTTTTCGCATGTCAGGCCACTACCAAATGAGTTTTCAATCTTTATGATCACTTTGGATAGTCCGGCGTAGAGGGCCATTTTCCCTGTACTAAGCTAGCTGACTCGCGGGTCCTTATGTATGTTGTAAGTAACGGATTGGATGAGAAGGTGTAGATTCGTTGTGTGGCTCTCGGGTGGAGTTGATAACCCACGGAACCTTGGAGGGACATTGGCATAGGAGGGGTCTGGGGTTGGGGGAGTTTTGGGGAGAAGTATAGGTGAGAAAGTGGGGATAAGGTAGTGGTGTGAGACCTCGAGAACGGTGAGGTTAGCCCCAGATGGCGTTTTTGTGTCCAGTTGAGTTAACTGGTAACGTCTTAGTTGAACCCTACCCTGGGTGCGCAGAACGAGTAGTGTCTGGTTTTGACATCTTATCTCGTTGAGCCTTTCCCAAGTGGTTGGTGTACCCATGCCAAATCAAAAGTCCCACTGCCGATATTTGGTAGATGACCAGAAAAGCGGGAGAGAAGATAAGCTAAGTTGAGGGCAAGGGTTAACTGAGTTGACCTGGTTACCTTAGGTGTGGACTGTGGTGGAGATGAATTTGTAGGGACCTCAGCACACGTAGTATAGTGGAGAGGAATGGGTAAGGACTTCGGCACACGTGGTATGGTAAGGTGAGAGGGGTGGAATCTTGGAGAACTTTTGTGGTGAAGAGAAAGGGGAGATACCTTAGCACAAGGGGCGTTGTGAGGTGGAAGGTGAGCATATCACTACGCGTGGCGCAGTGGGGTGGAAGATAAAGAGTTATCGAGACTCTTATCCGAATGACCAGTTTTAATGTCAGTATACACGCACCTGAAGCCACTACAGACTAATAATTTGTAAAAAAAATAAAAATAGTAAGAGTGAAAGGTCTCCGAAACTCGCACTGCCACTTGTGAAAGCCGACTATACTACCCCTCTCTCCACATGTGCAGCTACGCTGTGCTTGGGAAACTGATTTGTATACCCCTCGCCAAAGTAGCCAGCTAGAAGGCGGAGGGATGAAGTGTGCTAATCCTTCATTGGAGAAGATTGCCGATGCATGGACACCCTTTTTCCAGTGGAACCTGATGCCACAACATTCTGGTAAAGTAGTGAATGTAAGAGCGTTCTAACGTTTCTTATAATATAGTCATCACAGAAGCCCGCTTAGCACCCGTGGCCGTGGACATAATTACCTATTAATAGAAAGAACGATTATGAGTAGTACGAGATAGTAGGAACGCGGCAGTAGGCCTAAAGTCAGTTGGCCTCAAATAATTTGGTCTACAAGTCACTTGTCCTAATAGTCAGTGCGACTAAAGTCGGTTGGCATAAAGCTATTTGGCTTAAAGTCATTTGGCCTAAAAGTAATTTAGCCTAAAGGTCATTTGGTCTAAAGTCAGTAGCCTAAAAGTCATCCAAATATACATACATATCTAGTCACGCAATTTCCTTACGGGGTAGGAAAGAAACTGTGTATATTGTGCAAGAAACAACTTCGTACTTAAATAATAATCACAAACTTTCTCCACACTTCCCTATCCTTGCATACGCCCTTCGTATCAACAACTATCATACACTGAGTCATACATGCTCCTTTATTTTTAAAACCATCAAAGTTTCTCTTTTCCACACATTCATCAACAAAACTTAGTTATGTTTTATATGGCCTACACATTCCTTTTAATCCACACCCTTTACCTTCATATATTTGTTTCATCACTCGATCCATACTCAAACTCTCAGCATGCCCAAACAAATGTAAGACACTTAATTCACATTTCCCTATTGGATTCCCTTTCAAACCGGACTCCTTCAAAATCCATTCATTACTGACGCTGTCCATTCAAGATTTTCTAAATACATTTCTTAGGTATCCCTTTCCAATCGCATTCACCTTGTTCTTGTGTCTATCCTCACAAATGCACTCTTCAAATCCATAAAAATATGTTGGCTTCAAAACACTTTTATATACTGCCAACTTTCCCTCTTTCAATACTAATTTATTCTTTGCGATAGTCTACACACTTACGAATACTTTCTGACATATATTCACATCTCTGTCAATTTCATCATGTATCCTCCCATTTTTACAAAACATTGTGCCCATAAACACAAAATTAGTCTCTTGTTCTAATACTTTTCCATTTATACTAAGCTGACAATCATTTCCTGATCCGTCACTATCAAAAACTATCACTTTAGTTTTGAAGATATTTATACCAAGATTCATTCTGTCTGTCATCACATTCAAATGATTTAATACATTCTGCAAGTCCCTATCATTCTCAGCCATTAATACGGCATCATCTGCACATAACAGCACTCTCACATTCACATTGCCCATTTATACACCAAGCGAGTCCTCACAAGCATTCCTCACACACTTAACTATGAAAAAATTAAACAACCATAGGGGCATAACACAACTTTGTCCAACACTGTGTTCAATGCCAAACCATTCACTAAAAGTTAAATCCACCCTAACGCAAGATTTATTTCCATCATGCACCACCATAATTGTATTTATAAACCATGCATCCACACCATACTCTATAAGAACATTACATAACATACTCCTTTTCACACGATAGTACGCTTTTCCCAGATCGACAAATTCAAAATACACTTTCTTCCTTACTGTCATACATTTCTCACTAACTCGTTGCAATGCAAATACCTGGTTCATGCAACCTCTACCTAGCATGAAACCACATTGCACACCCCAAATTTTCCCCGCAGTTTTTCACGCACCCTCTCAATTAAAACTCTTCCAAAACCTTAGCGTGGAATACTCAACAAACTAATTGGCCTATAATTCTTACATTCACTCTTACTGCCTTTGCCTTTATACTAAGGAACAGAGACAGCATTCCTCCAGTCATTAGGAACGTTCTAAATCCTAGCTCACACATTGAACATCTCACACAATCTGGTAAGTAATACCGCGTCCTCCCACTTAAGAATTTCACTTACGATTCAATCTACGCCCGCAGCTATGCCATTCTTTATAATTTTCATAGCTTTAAGCACCTCAACCTCGTTAATTATTTCACTCCTTTTGGTATTTTTCCTATTTTCTGTAACTCTTCTACATTTTCGCCACACAATTGCTCAAAATACTCCCTCTATCTCTCTCTTATACCATTTTCATCTCAAATCAGCTCTCCAAGATAATTATGAATGAAATAGGTATTTCCTTGCACTCCTTGTTTCGTTCTCTTTACTCACTTTTAGAACAGCTTCTTTTTTCCTTCAAAATCATTCTGCATTCTTTTTCCTTCTTCTAATCTCATGTGCTATTTACTCTCCTTTACTAATTTCTTTGAATTCATCTTTTTCTCTTTGTAAATGTCCCACAAACTCTTATGTTCTGCTTCACTCATCATAGAAATAATTCGTATATGCTTATTTCTTTTTTCTCACAGCTTCTTTAACCTGTTTATTCCACCATGCATCTCTTTTTAAAATTCCCACCACAACGGTTCCCCACACAACTTTCGCGCACTCAACTACAGCATCTTTTATTCTGTTCCAAGCAATTTCAATATCATTTGTATTTATTTTGATATTCCATTCATGCTCTTGTAAAGTTATTTTTCACCCAGCAACCTTGCAAATTACGCTCTCACACTTTTATCCTGCAACTTTTCCACTTTCATTCTTGCTTGATACTCTTGCGCTGCTTCTTCATAAAATTTCCTACATAATTCAACTACTGAAATTACTAGGAAGTGATCCGTTACACATTCAGCGCCGTGCATAGCTCTAGTATTTTTTACTGAACTTCTCAGTCTCTCATCATACACCACAATATCAATCATCGTTCTCGAATCACCCCTTTGCCATGTATAAAAGCTAATGTCTTTGTGCTTAAACTATTTGTTAGACAAAATAAAGCGTCTTCCAAGCACAGACTTACTAATTCTTTATCGTTGTTCTAGTTCACCCTGTCATCATCATATCTTAATAACATTTTTTTTTTGAATTCTCTCTTTGGGCACCCATCAATTCATATCTCCGAAAAAAATAATTATTTCTCCCAGTTCACATGCATTCAAGACTTCATTGAGCACATTTCAAAACTACTCTCTCACATTCTCGTCTTCACACTCCACCGGAGCATAAACAGCAAACAACATAATTCTTCGAATACCTATTTTCATATGTAAACTCCGTCAAGATTGTAAGGTAGCTACTTATTGGCTCAGCCCGCGCGGTATGCTTATACCTCCACACATGACTGCAGAATAGTTTTCCTAGCTACGCCCAAGGCCAGATTTAGAGAATGCCATAAGTCCTTAAATTATTTCTTGACTTTTTGGAAGGAGTGATGGGGGAGGGGATATATCTTTTTGCGATGTCCAAATGGTTTGCTCTACTAAATTAATTTTATTTCTTTGTTCTCTTCCTAATAAAATCAATTATTCGTTACATACTTAGTTAATTAATTATGTTTTGTCTTATTAATATATGGGCTGGCTTTTTTTTAGCTGTTAAAGATTTAACCACGCCACATATTATTTTGGCAGCGGTGCTTTCCTAAATTTATTGGTTTTACATGGAACCTTAAAGCAGGTCTCCCTCTTTTCAGAATCTTTATTACTATGAAAAGCTAATTATGATTTTATTAATGATTAATTATTATATTCCACACATGTAAATCAAATAACATATTAACTATAGAACATTTTTACTTTATTTGTAAGAAGTTGAGTTAAAATAACTTAGATAATTTAAGGTCACCAATCTTGATCTAAAATATTTTATATTATTTCCGGGTGGACAAAAAAAAAGATATTTGATAAAATCTTATCTATTGGACATATTTTAGTTATAAAAGTGAATTTATTTGTTTCTTCAACGTTATTATGACTGTCTATAACTTTGTGGGACCATATTTCGATTCCATACCTTATTTACTGTTACCATAACGGACACAATATAAATATTGGTAAAAGTTTTGATAAATACTTTCCCCCCTGTTGGATGGGCTTTAGAATAGTCCCGCAGTAACCCCTGCTTGTCGTAAGAGGTGACTAAAAGGGGAGGCTTCTGTGCAGGACGTACCTCGT
>CABFWB010009952.1:0-10941 GCA_902151455.1 Timema bartmani | reverse complement strand
CTAGTTCTATCCAGTCCATCTCATTACACCCTATCCCTATCTGGAGCTAGTTCTATCCAGTCCATCTCATTACACCCTATATTTTTCAGGTCCATTCTAACGTTATCCTCCCATCTGTTTCTAGATCTTTACAGTGGTCTCTTCCCATGGGGTTTGACAGTCAGTACCCTGAACACGGTTCTAGATTCTTCCATTGACCCTGCATGTCCCGCCCACCGTAATCTGCGAGATTTGATTATCCTATCAATGTCTTGTAATGGGTATATGGTATGTAGCTCATCATTATGTAACCTCCTCCACTCCCCAGTAGCCTCATTTCTTTTAATGGAGCAAATATCTTCCTAAGCACCTTGTTTTTAAACACCCTAAATTTATTTTCGTCATGTAATGTAAGAAACCCCGTTTGACACCCATATAGAGCAACCGGTAAAACTAATGTTTTCTATATTCTGAGTTTTACATTCCTTGACAGCAGGCGGGATGTCAACAACTTACTGACCGAATATTCTTTTCCTAATCTCCACTCTAATGTCGTTAATGTTAGTTAAAACTATTTGAAATAATTATATTGCAAAAAAATTAATGTCACCAGTATAAACTTCTATTAGACCATATTCTTCAGAACACTTTATTATATACTCAAATATACTAATTAAGGTGGGATGAGAGGGGACGCAAAAAAAGGCCAGAGTTTTTGCAGCTTTTATGGCAAACTTTTTTTTTTCAAAAATAAACAAACTATTTTTCCAGTAGAAACATAAAGAGTTTAATTTTCTTCATACGGTGATACCAGCTGTTCCTGAATATCCATCATGAGCATAGCGGCATTAGATGAGAAACTTTTTAAATGATGAGAAAAAGTTGTCATTAATTCCAGGACAGCCTTGACAGATATTCAACAACTGTTGATATCACCGTGTGAAGAAAATTAAACTCTATGTTTATACAGGAACAATATTTTACCCCACAATTAATGATACATCTTTTCTAAAGCAAATCACAAACTTTTTTAAGCTCAATATCAATCTTCAATAATTATTATTATGATAACAGTAAGTTAGCGTGTTTTTATTTCCAGCACCGATACCTTTTTCTTGTGTCTATCGGACACATTTTTATAAGTAACTGTCTTCTACACGACGTCATAGAAGGAAAGGTTTAGGAAAAGAGTAGCCTAGGATGAATAAAGATTCAAATATTGGATTACTTGAAGGAAAGAAGAAAATTCTGGGCGCTATAGGAAAAGGCAGAGGACAGGGCGCATTGGCGGTCTAAGTTCAATGACGGTCGTAAGACAGAACACGTAATAGTAATAGTAATAATAATAATAATAATAATAATAATAATAATAATCCACGACACTACTGCCAACTAAATAATTCTCGGATCATTTGTGTGTGCTTAAAAAACTACGTAGCTAGAAAAAGAAGAGATACAGATATTATATATATATATTTATTTATTTTAAAGTGTTCAATTTGCCAACGTCAGCCTCATTTCAAAAGCTCCAGATTAATATTCTTGCGTTTACAAACTCTAGGATGTATATATATTTTTAAAGATAGGAAAGAAAATGTAGATTACTATATATTTTTTCAATCATGTGACACACCCGCACCAAAAACACAACGTTCTAGATAAAACAATAGTTTCATTCATAAGCTGACGTAATAATCAACCATTGATTCCCCTTCTTCCTCTTTTACCCATGTTTTCATTTTTCCACTGGTCTTTAAACAAAAGCCCTAACCGTTCTGTAGGTGTTTTTAATACTGCTCATAAATACAGCTGTGAAACGAAAGACAAATAAATATAAATAATAATAATAATAATAATAATTATTATTATTATTAATTGTATAAAAAATATAAAATGACGAGAGAAAAACGTGATAGAAATTAAAGAAAAAACGAAGAAAACAAAACACAAACGTAAATAACAGGCTTAGACAGTAGAAATAAAAGGATGGTCGAGAGGAGGGGTTAGGGAATCAGCTGAAGAATTCAGAGATTGAGGAAGTCATGGAGTAAATGGTGGATTGAGGGGAAGATAGGGAGTGGGGGTTTAAGGAGGGGGGAGGTTGGAGGGGAGATAGCGAAGATACAACAGGTTTTCTTAGGGAGAGGTGAAACCCAACCACCTTTTGAACCAGATATACACAATTTGATGCTTAGAATAAAAAATGAGGGTGGATAAATCAATTAATCTCTTCAGTGGTCTAAGGCGGCACTCTCGCGATAGACTATAGATACCTCGGCTCCTCTACAAACGAATGCGGGTGCATTTATTCTGAGATACCCTCCTGATCTCCACCCCTTAAATTAATCCATTTAAAACCTTAGTGTTGAACGAATTTTAAAAGGTGGAAACATAACAAGTGATAGGTTAATGTTTCGTGTTTTGATTAGAATAGATTTAAAATAGAAACTGTTCAAAAAAATACTAATTTCGTTGGAGCTAAATGACAATAATGTTTTGGAATATATTTATTTTAAAAAGGGGTCGATTTTTCTCTTCTATTTTTTAGAGAGGCTGCTGACATATTTCGAATACTACCCACAGCACACACTATACACCAATTTTCTTACGAATGGACATACAGTACCTGACAGCTATAAAAAGTTACTATGTCTACTTTCATGTATTCATACGTCAAGTCATGTGATCTGCAGCCGTCACTTTTGATAGATTTTATCAATACGGCAATACCTATAAATATCACCAATATTAGAGTAAAATGTTATCGATGTTGATCGAAAATGATGTGTTTGTATTTTCTAAAAGATGCTTCAAATGTTCATTCGTAAGAAAACAAAGGTATAGCTATTTACTATCCGTGTCTTACTACCCCCATCCGTAATTACAATAAGAGGTGAAGAGATGAGGAATGACTATATCTTAGAGCAAATGTACCAGCATTTGAGTGGAGACAGAGAGCATGAGGAGCAATGTTGTAAAAATAAGAACAACACCAGCACATATAGCCAGAATTCAAACCCCGACATTTTTTTCAACGTCACACCAAACTTGATGAGTCTTATATTTAGCCCACGTGCCCACTAGAACGTGTCTTACAACCAAGTAAAACCAGCTACAGGTTTTACTCAACCTAAAACAGCAACAACTAGCGCTAAAATACACAAAAAGACATGTAAGTAACAGGACAAACAAATACACAAAATAAAACGACCGCATCTGGAAAGTAACCAGGATCTTGTTGTCAACCCTCCTAACCACTCGGCCACGAGGGTACGTGAGGGGGTTTTCAGACACGACAAATCGGGCTCGGTCGGCCGGCAGATGTCCGCTTCAATTTCCCGGCGACTGGCCTCCCTCTCACCGACAAAATATCTCCTCTAGCACCGGGAGCGTCGGTCGCGTGGTACAATAATGTGACAAATTTTTCAATGGCATTTTACGGGGACAGTTGCTCTCTAAAGTCACTGAAAGAAGCCAGAGAAGATGGCTGCCACTTAAAATGGTACAGTCATGTTGTTTGTTGTCATCTTATTGGTGGGATGTAGGAGACGAGAGAAAAGGTCATTTTAACTATTTTTTTTTTTTGGCAAAATAGATAAAATATTTCTCCAGTAGAAACATAGAATTTAACTGTCTACACCTGGTGTTGTTGAATATCTGTCATGGGAGAAACTTTTTAAATGAAGAAAAAATGACAGGTTTTCAAGAACTGTCGATATCATCATGTGAAGAAAAATAAACTTTATGTTTATATTGAAGAAATAATTATATTTATTTTGCGGAAAAATAAATTTCTATAAGAACTGCAAAAATACTTCGCTTTACTCGCAATTCCTACCATACCATCATATATGAAATGAATGAGAATGACTTTGATTTGATATTTAAACTTTTTTGTAGCTGACTTAATTAAAACATATTTATTCAATCCATACATCTTTCAAAGTGGATTAGTTTATTTAACAAATCAGGGGAATCAGTCTGGGTGGTTAGTTTTATTTTGGGTACTATCCCTGAAAATCATTGGTACAAGCTGGGACTTCCACGGGCGGGAACGAGACACCGATTTTCGTAAGAATGACTGTGTGAAAAGTATTTTTTCCTACCAGAACCATATGATATTTTACCCATGAATCACGAATTTTGAAACGTATTCTTCATTTTTATCTACAAATCACAAAACTCGAGGTAAAATCCTCATTTTACTTACGAATCTCTAATATGAATGTTAATTTTACCTGCAAGTCACAAATCCTATTCTTCATTTTATCTCAAAATCTGTTATTCACGAAACTCTAAATCAAATCTTCATTTTACCTAAGATCTCCGAACTGAATCTTAATTTTTCCTTCTAATCTTGAAATTAAATATTTTATGGTAGCCACGAATCTAAAATCTAAAATTAATGTGTAGGTTATAAGAAACTAAGGGTAACTGTATAGTTAAGCTAGTTTGTAAGTCATAATAGGCCTAGTGCTAAATCCACTTTTGGATGTCCATGAACTTTTTTATTTCATTTAACAAGGATGGAATATAAACACAATGATAAATCACATGTGGTAATCCATCTCACACAGTCTCCAAATGAGAATCGAACCTCGACCTCTACGTTACCAGCAATCCATTATATTGTGAGCCTGACACCTTAGAACACGCGACTGCCAGTGCGGGGGTCCTTTTCAAAATATTTTACCTTTAAAATATAAAGATTATGGTAGGCCTATTTCTTTTCAAATGAAGCAGCCGACAAAAACGACAGAAGTAACACACTTCAACACTTACACATTTTTTCGTTTGGTACAGTTGAACAAACACGTTGACAAATCCTAATTATAATTAGATACTTTTTTTTACTCAAAGCAAATTTAAATCACAAACGATTTATCAATACAGGTAAATTTTTGTTCTAAGTCGAAAAAAAAAAATCCCAGTTTAGGCATGTGCAAAAAATACACACACACAAACACCCCCTTCCTCCCAAAAAATCCTCGGTTCGTCATCTGTATTTAATTAGAATTATGTCACGAGCAGGAGGAGGGGGAGGGAGAAAGAACGAAACCCGCCAAACCGATCAACCAGAAATGAGGTCATAAAAAATATCACAAAAATGCGAATAAAAACTAGACGCGAACTCGGGGACGCTTTTGTTGATAACTTCTCACCGCATAGTTCAGCGCACGCACATAAAAAATAAATAAAAAATAATGAGTTCGATTATAGCTAAAACCCGCCTCCTTGGTAGCATGGTCTAAGGCGTCACTCTAGTGTTGGACTGGTTTATTGGTGACGGGGAGAGCGGGGCTCGGATTCTGGTCGGATGTACTGAAGGCGGTTTTCCTAGAAATGTTTTCCCAATACTCCTTCCACGCAATTGCGGGTACAATTACTCTCACACTCTACCTTTATCATCCGTATTCCGCAAGCGTAATTTGTGTGCACCCAAACGAGTACCAAGACATGATGAGAAAAAAATATTATGACCATCATATGACCTTTTTTTTTATCAGCTTATTAAACAGTATAACTTTAACCGGTGTCCCAAGCAAACGTGGGGCATAATAATAATTCCGTATCATCATAATTGGAGCTCGATCATGGGGCTATAAATACCAATTATCTCACAATCAATTCAAGAATGTTTCAACTGACGCCCAATCGCGGGGCCTATAAAACCGTAACGTCATAATTGGTGCCCAACGTGGGGCCTATAAAACCGTAACGTCATAAGAACAAACACAACATATCCTTTCTTAGATGCCATAGCAGCTCCTGCGTGGTTTGACATTTTATTCATAGATTTGAGGATCAACTATCCTAAAGAGGACCCTACACGATCAGACTGTCGGTATTAAAAAATACTGACAGTAATAATGATCATGTAGGGGTAGTACTGATGGACTGATGGTCGGACTGACCAAAATACAGATGTGATCCGAAATTTCTGATCAAACCAGTATCAGTCCATCAGTATTGCAAGTGGTGGGGGATTCTGACAGTATTCGCACGTTCGTCAGTATTTACTTCTGTCTTATGTCTTCGTGTAGTAGCTAACATGGACGCAATGATGGAGTAAGCAGACGCGAGTGCCTCTGTATTAAACGTGATTTCCGATAGTGAAGTGGTACTACATTAAGAGACATTAAAAGATTTCATAGAGTTCTATGGAAACATGAAAGAAATGTGATACACCTCGAATGTCAAGTGCATAAACCAGGATAAAGGAAGTTTGGCCATATAAAAACTTTAAGCTGTTAACAGGAAAATTAAACCAGATGCAAAACGTAGGGATGTGAAAAAGAAAATTAACAACCATTGCTAGTATTATCACTGCACACACGTTTTTCTTACTATCCATGTTGTTGCACTAACTTGCACCGTTGCATGCAGGGGTCGGGACAGATTAAAATAATGACGCGAAGACTAAATGTGTACGATATCGTACAGATACTGATGCATGTAGGATCCCTATAGGAAAACTTGTGACACCTCCAACACCCACGCAAAGGGCTTTAACAAGGAAAACGTGAACGTGTTCTGCGACATTTTAGAGGCTGAAATGGAATAATATTACTATCATGCCAACAGAGTATTTAACGTAAATGAGTCAGGTCTCACGATTGTTCAGAATTAGATTAATTACGTTGTTGGCCATAAAGGAAATCACCAAATATTAGCCTTAATTGCGGCTGAGAGAGGTTCTCTTGTGACTGTCATTATTTGTATAGGTGCAGGGGAACTTTCATGCCACCGATGATGATTTCCCCGTTGACGAATTGGGGCAACCAGCTCATAAACCGGGCTCCGCCAGGGGTCATGGGGGTTTTCACTCATCAGGTTGGGTGCAAATATATCCGTTTACTCAATGGCTTGCACACTTCATTGATAAAACAAGACAATGCTTCTCCCGTGTTGCTTATGCTTGACGGATACTTCACCCATGGACGCAGCTTGGAAGTCCTCCTCATGGCAAAAGAAAATAATGTGTCCATATTGTGCATTCCTCCTTAAACGTAGCATAAACTACAACCAGTGGGCAAATCTTTCATGGGAGCACTCAAAAATATCACTACAGTGAGGAACTCGGCATGCGGATTTGGAAATCAGACACGGCTATCTCACCATATGAAGTCGCTGAATTATTTGGAAGATCTTATCTGAAGGTGGTGACCGGGAAAATTGCTGTGAATGATTTCCGGGTCACTGACCTCTTACCAGTAAACAGAGGAGTTGTAACTGAAGCCAACCTCATTGCAGCTGGTATTGAGGCCGAGAAACAACCAGTTGTGGATGATGACTCAGATAATGACCAAGAGAAGAAGAAACACAGAATAACTACGTGGGCTTTCAAGATATTTCTCCTATGTCAGGACCAAAGAAAAAAAAAATCAAAGTCGCAAAGGAACAACTTCCGCAATTTTGACTCACTCACACTACAAGACTGCTTTGGAGTTATTTCCTCAAAGAGCTAAAGAGAAGTCTACAGATATAATATGAAGTAGAAAAGACCTGCAGGGTCTAACACAAAATAAGCTGCCGGATCAAGCAAAGAACCAGCTGCTGGGCCTAGCAAAATACCAACTGCATTTGCTTGAGAAAAAAAAAGAAGCCTAAGGAAAAAGAGGACTGTCTAAATGAGAAATAAATTAAATTTCATCATTGAAAATGAAATAGATAAAGATGAAGAAGATGTGTCAGTTTCTTCAGGTGAATCTAACTTATATCAGTCAGTGCCTGTTGGAGAAACAGTTCCAGCTTTTGAGGGTGATGAATGTATGTTCTGCTCTGGAAGGCTCACAGATTCCAAGCTTAGAGAGCTTTGGGTTGAATGTGTTTCATTTAGTGACTGGGCACACGTGGCCTGTTCAGGATGTGATAAAAACTGTTATGTATGTGACTTATATTCCTAAATAAGTACAAGTCTTAAGTCTTGATTTGACTAAACTGAATTATTTAAGTTTGCTATTTCAATTTTCCACTCTAACATCATTTTTGTCTACACTTTGTACAATCAACAACATTTACTTCTAAAAGAACACTTATTTCAAATGAGCTTTCACTTTGTTAAAAAAAGGAAAACATTGTTATTGTGGTTTTTGCTCCTTTCATTTTTGCTATGTAAGTTATTTATATTGTTCATAAATATGTGCATTAAAAATTCTGTTTTTGTACAGAATTTTATGTTCTTCCCATATTACCACCCGATGTTCTCAGACCTAAACATTGCAATACTTTTGATTTTTTAGCAATATTAATTTTCTTCACTTGTTTAATTTCTTAGTTTGGTACTTTACACAAGGGCTGTGGAGTTGAAGTCGGTAAAAATGTACTGACTCCAATTCCGACTTGAAGATATAAACTTATACTACTATAACATTATATGTAGACATGTCATTTTAATTTTTTCCTTATTTTTACTCTTTAAAACCAATATTTGTAGTTTTGATGGGTACATTTATTTAAATATAAATTCACAATGCCAAAGAATCTCCCCATGAAGTAATCTGTATCGTAGAATTTTACTGCAGTGAATTTATTATTACTAATTTATATACTTTAGCGTTTTATGAAGGACTCAGATCATAAGTCGGACAGTAGAAAAATAGAGTTGAGGTCGAAGGGTTGGTGTACCGGCTTCACAGCCCTGCTTTACACACACAAAGACAAAAGGTTACACACAGGAGTTGTGTCATAACCCAAGTTACTACCCCACCATTATGCTTGATTTTCAGTCCGATAAAAAAAATACCTGCCCATTTCACCACCTTCTCCTCTATTAACTACCCTAGGTAGTGTTTTAGAGATAAGAAAGGTTGAAATTATAAAAATTATACCGGCATTTTCAACGAGGGGGAAATGGAAAGCTATTTAGGAAAAACCACACCTAGTACACCCAGCCGGGATTTGAATCCCAATCTCTTCCTCATCGGCAGTTCAGTCTATTGAGCTTGGTATTATCTAACTCGCGACCCTTTCCATGAATTTGTGCGGCCGGCGGACCTTTTTGATCAACCATCATGCAATGCGGTCCTTTCCATCTTATTATAAACGTCGAGGAAATAAAACATTTTGGGACGGCATATTTGGGGATTTGGAATAATTTGGAGAATTCTGGCATGTTCGATAGATCTCTTCTTACGCATATTTTGCCGACAAGAATGAAAGTGTACGGCACGACATTCACACCATTGTTGCATATTAAAGGTTTCAAATTGTTAATAAAAAATATAGGGTTGGTCTCATTGTTTTATACAGGAGGCCTATTCTTTTTGCAATAATTAAGTTAGAATTATCTCACTAAATATAATGACAATATTTTTTTAATGTGGCACCCTTTGTTGTTTTTTTTGGTGCAATGTAGCCCTTATGACCAAACGAGTTTGATACGCCTACTTAGAATATTCTACCCCCGAAGTGGAATGTGACTAAATTATTCGTGCGATTAATAGGTACTAACGTGTTAGTATGATATTTTTATAACCCTTTACAAAAAAATAAAGGGATATAGATACCAATGTAATTGTAACGGATAGCTGTAGTGACCATTTTGCGAGTGTAGTGAGCGTACCCACCTCTGTAACTGGAATGTGGGGTTAAGGGGGGTTGGGGCACACAGGTGCAAATAGCCAGGTAGTAAAAGTAGTCTTCCTGGTAATGAGTTTGGGACTGGTCGTATCGAACTAGAGTCGTAGACACTGTAACCTAAAGTCTGTTCAGCATAGGAATTGTTTTCTGAAAGGCATTTTTCCCTACCAGAAATCTATTATATAGCAGGATATAAGTATGAAAAAAGACCTTTCAGAGAGTAATTCCTACCGTGAATGGATTATAGTATTGTACATGTATATATTGATGTATAGTAGTTGTACCAATGTTTGTACTCTTAATTTTAAATATATATAATTTGTAAATAGTAAAACACGCTACATAATGACACTATTTCAAATGATTGAAGCCCAAATGAAGCACATGTGTGATTTGCGCTTTGTTTTGATACTTCTTGACAAAAACAAGAACAAGAGAGGATGCGTCACAAACAAACATCAATAGGAGTGTAGACTATGCTGTACAGCAGATAATTATTCTTCTATGAAATGATTAACCTCACCAGTAGATGCAGGGGTAGGTTAAAAGCAGTTGAGAGGGGCTAATATATAGAACGACGAAAATATTTGCACACGTCTATCAGGTTTAAAAAGGGGGTGTATATTTTATTTTCACAGAATATACCTAAGATAAAAACGACAAACCCATGTTAAAATTTAAAAAAATATATTATCTATGACTGTTGAAAATAAATAAATAACACGTGCACATCGGAAAGTAAGCGGGGAGGGGGGAAGAGGGGGAGGAACTCCGGGAAGATATTTGTTGCGGAAAGCACAACTTCGTGAACCGCTCGGGAGTCGTCGGGTGGGGGAGGAAGAAGAAACAAAACAACCTCGTACGAACAATCTCCAGAGTTATCCGTTTGTAGTTTTTAATCTTATTGAAAGCCGATGTGTGGCTCATCTTTCAGTAGAATATATCTTGTTTTTTTTTCTTTCCTCTATGTGTGGGGTTGTACATATATTTGTTCCATTATTATTGGTAGATGTGTGTGTGTGTGTGAGGGCATAACATGAAAAGTCGTCATGTCCCCATCCATCTTTATTTTGATTATCAGTGGGCACCGGTCATCCCATGGAGTAGGCCTCCCTCATTACTCATACAATTGTAAAACGAGGGCGATCTCTCACATCTATATCACGCGCGCAAGTAAATATATATACATATATATAAAGGAGTAAACTTTGCAAACTCTTCAAAAACCGGACTACGGCATGGTCCAACCTCCCAATATTGATATATAAGTTATGTAGGCCTATATATATACGATCCGAAATGGACATCGCCATCCAACGCGCATCAATTCGAACTTCTCAAACGGTCGAACGATGGCTTAGGAGGGTGGAGGGTGGAGGG
>CABFWB010009951.1:0-10943 GCA_902151455.1 Timema bartmani | reverse complement strand
TTTGAGTTCCTCTTCAGCACGGAGGAGGAAGCCTCAAACCATCTATAAAGTCTGAGCTATATAACAACCAGTCAACGCCAGGTGGCCGTGTGTTCGACACCAGTAAGAGTTATAACACAGAATTTAGGTCAGGGCATGAAACTGCTGAGTAGGGACATGGATAGAACGAGGACCTTTCACTAAACTCTTTCAACCAGTTCTAAAACCCACATCATATTTATACACTCGTACGGTAATTAATATATTTCAATCAGCAAGATCAGAACGAACCCCACACAAATTTAACGCTGCCTACCCATTCCATTAAGCAATCCTGACATGTCGGCCCACGGGTTGGGCAGAGTAGTGATATAATCCTAGTTTTTAAAAGAGCCCCCAACGAGCAAAGAGAGTTTGTTTATCTAAAAACACAAAGCTACCTACACCAAGTGAGATTGTTGCTGTGGTTGCTGTGAAGTTAAAACATCATTCCATCTCAATCCGTATTGATGACAGTGATAGTGTATTCTAATCCAACCACACCTTCTTTAATTATCCATAGATCGAGTCCCTGCCCCCAATATTTGGTCCCTATGTCCCCAAGATGTATAACCTCTGTTAAGAACCCCTTTCTTAGAACATTCGACCACTGAAGAGGGTTAAAATGCTTTTAGATTCATGTTTGTTTTACCATTTACATTTTGGTTTTAAGATATTTTATTATATTTAGGTGAAATATCATAAATGTAATAGCCAATGTAAGTAAGATTCGCTCATAAAATTATTACAAAGGAATCTCCACGCAAATATACATAAATGTCTAGAACTACTTTGCTGTTAGCGTTGCATTATGGGTGGTGCCCACCATTAAAAAGAGTTTTCAATCCGTTCCAAAGGTTGGTTAGTTTATGTGACGAGCAAAAAGGAGGGCTAAAGTTTAATCCCTGTCGGTTGTAACGCAACGAGAAATACTGTTATGAATATGAGGCAATAGACGCTCCCTCCAGCTGCGCCTGTTATAGGCTACAAGCTACACGCGCTAACGATGCAACTAACCGCATGCAACCCGCACTTAGGTTAAGTACGTTGGGAGAGGGAGGGAGACTGTATTATACAATTCTCAGAAGGATCGCCGAGTTGGGGGATTACTTGTCGTTATTATCCTTTCAACTGCAAGTCCATACATTTGTATAACTGATAAAATATTTTACAATAAAATTGAATGCATAAGACTTACGTTTCTTATTTGATAGGCCTTAAGTTCTGATGGGGATGCTCAAAATAAGTTCAATCACTAATCACACATACATATATATATATTATATGTATATATATGTGTATATATATATATATATATACATTTTTAATCGCTCACAAAAATGTATATATATATACATACATT
Organism: Timema bartmani; assembly: GCA_902151455.1. Taxonomy (NCBI): domain Eukaryota; kingdom Metazoa; phylum Arthropoda; class Insecta; order Phasmatodea; family Timematidae; genus Timema; species Timema bartmani. The sequence goes on along the minus strand of CABFWB010009951.1, from coordinate 9,562 downwards.
TTTGTGAGCGGTTAAAATTATAAAATCAATAAATAACAAATTTTAAATTAGTGATTGAACTTATTTTGAGCATTACCATCAGAACCTAAGGCCTATCAAATAAGAAACGTAAGTCGTATGCATTTAATTTTATTGTTAAATATTTTATATACATATATATATATATATATATATAATATATTGCTTACAGGGCCGTCGAGAAATATTCCAATATTTTCAATAAAATGACATCCCACGTGGTTTTATAATCGGACCATCGATGTGTTGATGTGATGCTAGGAAGGACATCTAACGGACACCGTACAAACCACTAACTGTTTCACTTCTCAAGAGTAATAATTGACGGCATTCAATGTCAGAATATTAATAGAGTGGTTTAATAGCTCTGGATTGTTCTAGTACAAAGCAGTCCAGAAGGCAGTTGTTTCTCAACCCGTTGCGCGAACAGACATAGGTCACTCAGTGCATCAATTTGAACATAGGTAATGGATTGTTCTAGTTATTTCTCGAACTTTCTCGGTACTTTATGTTTGCATATAAATAGCTGTCCCCACGGTTTTGATTTATTGAAGATTAAACCAAGTGAATGGTGTTGTGCTCATTTAAACTTTTAAAAGTTGTTGTTCTTAATCTTCCTAAAAATAGACAAATTTTTATTGAACATTAATAAGGATGGGAGGAGTGAAAATAAAGAGGACTCACCACAAAGTGGTGGGTGTGTGAAGGAAAGGAAATTTCGTAAATACGACGACAGCTATTTGGATTTTGGCTTTACATCGACAGATATCAACGATGAAGAGAGACCGCAGTGTGTATTGTGTATGAAAGTCTTGGCACCAGAATACATACTTACAAGTAAGCTAAAACGCTATTAAAAACCAATCATCAACACAATGTTGGTAAACTTCGTGACTATTTCACCAGAAAGTTAAAATAATTAAAACAACAAAAAGGTACCATTTTTCAGCAGGTGTCAATACCAAGCAATGCTTTGATAGCATCATACAAGGTTGCATATAAAGTCTCAAAGTGTAAAAAGCCCCATACTCTCGCAGAGCAACTAATTCTACCGGCTGCTGTAGATTTGGTTAACATTATGATTGGGGAAACTGCTTTCAAAGGTGCCCTTGTCCAACAATACTATCAGTCGCAGAATCCAGCACATGCCGGGGGATCTCAATGATCAATTAATTGAAAAATAAAAGGGAAGTAATTTAAGTTGCATCTGGATGAAGCCACTGACAGTAATAAGGATGCACCTTAGATTTGCTATGTACGGTTTATAGAAGGAAATGGCATTGTGGAAGAACTTCTTTTTGTAAACGTATCACTGCACGTACAAAGTCTCAAGACTTGTTCGACATCCTGGTCACATTTATAGTTGAAAATAATTTTGAGTGGACAAAGTGCGTTGGTGTATCTACTGATGATGGTCGTTTGATGTTCAGCCATTATGGAGGATTGCAGGCGCTTATTGGAAGCAAAGCTCCCGATTACCTGTGGACTCATTGCATCATTCACAGAGAAGCACTCGCATCAAACTTCTGATTCTTCCTCTGAATTTGGTCTTAGATTGTGTGGTAAACTTTATAAAAACTCGACCAATCAACTCAAGGTTTTACCAAAAAAGATTGTGTGAGGACATGGGAGTCGAATACACGCCTTTGTTGTACTACTGCCCCCCGCGATGGCTCGCTCGTGGCAATTTATTGTCCCGTACGTTTGAATTACGCCAGGAAAAGTACAATTTTCTTGAAGAGGAAAAACACGAGTCTTCCAAACACTTCCTGGAAAAAGATTTTATGGTAAAACTAGCATTCTTATCTGATATCTTTGAAAAGTTAAATGTGTTGAATCTTTACCTGCAGGGAGGCAACATGCACATTTTGAAATTGTACGAGAAGATTTAAGCTTTCAGAAGAAAAAAAAAATCACAGCTATGGAGAATAAAAATGAAGACGGTGGAAAAGATTGTTTCCCCATGTTACATCAATTTGTGAACTCCAATCAAGTTGATCTCTCTCGCAACATAAAATCTGTTTTGAAGAGCACCTATGACAGCTTATAAACTAATTTGAAAAATACTTTCAAGAAGATGATTTCGATAAATTTGCATTGATTCAAGACTCATTAAGGACCAAAGCTCCATCTGAATTTACTTCTATAGAAGAAGAAAATCTTATGGATCTGTCTTGGAGTACCGGAGTGTACACGCACTTTCCCCAGAGATCAATGATCATGACTATATAAACTCACCAAACCCATATCACGCACACTCCGACTCACCAGTCAATTCATTTACATTAAATATATCAGTGGATGCGCAACAACAACAAAAAATGCCCCAAAAAAACAAAACCACGAGATCACGCGTTTCGCCAAATTATAGGGTCAGTCGGGGCGTGATGGGACCGACAAGACACGCGACCACGCGCGCAGGGACGCGTGTCGGTACGCGTGACGGATGTTTGATTGACAGCGATCCCTCCCTTCTCCCATCCCAACCCCCTCACTCCTCACTGACACAAACAGAATGTCTTATTGACGGAAGAAAGGGTATTATTCCCTCTCCCTCACCCATTTTTCCGTCAAATTACTCGCCAAAAGCTCACACAGTTGGTTGGCTTTGAGGTCACAAAGGAAACCATCGGATTTGAATGATTCGCCTTTAGGTGAAGAAATAAGTCACCAGTTTCGAACACTTTTAGAAAGTTTATAAATCAATTTTCTTAGGATGACATTTGATGCGTCATCGGGAAAGTCTTTGAGAATGACTTTCTTGAGACTACTAAAGCTATGGGTGGTGTGGTTTTATCCCGATAGTTTCGTACCTGATAACCACCAAGAAAGTTAGAGGGGTATTTCTAATCACTACTCTCAAGAGTACACTGACTATCATCAAAACATGTAGTGCTAAAAATAGTTACACTATAAAGTGTGAAGCGATGAGCAAATAGGAGAATTTAGAAAGTTACATAGTGAAGAACTCCGTGGTTTGTAAGTATCCTCAAACGCAATAATAATAATAATAATAATAATACCCACAGGCTGAGGTGGGGTAATCAAGTGGCCTCAAAGGCGTCAAGCTCGCAGCTACCTGTAGCCGGGAGGTCGAGTTTAGAATCTTGTTCAGGTGTATTAGGAGTAGAGGGGGGAGGTTTCACATGTGATTCATCACTGTGGCTTCACCCATTCCTTCTCTATTCTAATGCGGGTACACTTTACCTGAAAACCTTCCTTACAATAAACCGTTAATAGCTCTTGAATAACACCAATATGCATGCATACAAAGTGTCAGTCTCGTAATGTCTGGTTTACCGGTGATAGGGAGGATGGGATTTCAATCCCAGCCGGGTGCGTTGACGCCTGATGGTTTTTTATCCCTCAAGACCTGCTTCGGTGACCACATGGACAGGCGTCACTCTCGTGTTATACCAAGATAGTGGGTTCTGAAAAATGGTTTTCCACTCTTCCCCAACGCTAATGCAGGTACACCTCCTCTAAATTCAACCTTCCTAATCCCTAAAGCTCATTAGCATAATAAGTAAATATGTGTACAACCTGAAAAAGTAGTAAGACGTGGTGCTAAGCAAGATACTTTCCCTTGACGCAGTTGAGAAAACTTCTCCTGTAAATGGATTGTACTTAATTTNAAGATACTTTCCCTTGACGCAGTTGAGAAAACTTCTCCTGTAAATGGATTGTACTTAATTTATATATATATATATCCTTAGCAGTAAACGTATTTTTTTTAACTAGAACTCTACAGTGTCATGGTAGAGTGTGGTGGTTCCCGCCCACCTCTGGTCATTGCGGCCTTGTCAAAGCCGAGACCAGGCAAGTTAAATCACTGTCCAGTGAGACGAATGGTGATTCTCCGGCCGCCATCCTGCTCACCCATGGTTTCTGCAGGTACAATGAATGTCACACTGGTACACCAAGAAGAACTGACCAGGCTTCGTTCAGTCACGGTTCAACAAACAATACAGACAAGCAAGGAATACAAGCTGGATCACGTCCATATGGTTTTTTCCGAAACACTGGACATATCTCATAAATACAATTTAGTATAGATCTGTAAATGGCCGTCAGTAGCCAGGCGGGGAAAATTGCTAGGGGGACGTCATATAGTATCTAGAAACCTAAATATTTTTATCAAATAAAATCCAAAACCTATACAGCTATACAGCAAATCCTAACTCTAGAATTTAGTTTTTTAAATCCAGGTGTTTAGCTTGACCTTCACAAATAATGTGTTATTTTTTATCTTAACTTGCAAGCTATTTTACCAAGAACATCCAGTACTTAGGAGTGTTTGATTCTGCGAATACTCAATATATAACCCCAGTATTAATTAGTTTTAGTTATTAATTTTCCTGTCATCATTCTGTATTATGTACATTTATTTGTAGTTCATACTCAATTTTTTAGTTTGATCGATGCTAAGGCCACAAACTTAAGTTACTCGCTAATCCCTGAAGAAAACTGTGCACCTTTTTTTATAAACAATAATACATATAGGCCTATTTGTCCTACAGAGATAACTGTTTTGGGATATTTCAATAACATTCCACTAAAAGTATTATTATTGATAAAACATTGACTTAACTAAGTATAAGAGTTTATCAAAATAAAATTAAAAATGGAGCTATGTAAATGAAATGTTGCCTTTCACTTAAAACTCCTAAATAAAATATAGTCTTAGGGTATATGAGAGAAACTTTATTGATCGGAGTATAGTCACATTTTTGCCCCCACAGTTCGTTGGTTAGTAGAGAAAAACTTTAGCATTTATTGTAATACATATAGACAGTTATGGAAGGCAAAAAAAAAACATTAATTTATTTCTTCAAATAGGGATATATTTTTGTTTATAATCTATCCAATAATTTTCCAAAATTGCTGATCAGCATTCTTTAAAAATGTCAATCATGGGAAAAAAATTATATTTTCTCTAACATTTTATTATATGTATATAAAACCAAGCTTTATTTTATTTATGTTTAGAATATGTCTTAAATTATAAATATTCATATTTTTATAAATAGGCCTACAAAATGTGATAGATCTACAAAAGATCATTGCTTCGATATAATTTACATGGTAAGAAGTCTGGTATATGAAGACAAAGTGATATACAAATAGGAATAACAAAATGATACAATATCTCAGTTTGATCACAAATTGAACGTGAGCAAGCCACACCAATAACCGCGAGTAAATGAAGGAACGATAACTGTGAAGTCAAAACGGCTTGTTTTAGTTAAAGCGCATGAAGTTCAGAAAGCACAAGAAACAGTTGTGGGTCCCATTAAGTCTTTCCATGGACTTGTTTGACCTTGCTACCTTTAAATCTTTTCTTCCTTGTTAGGTTTGAGCCCTATCCTTTCTCGTTGTTGGATGTCCTGTAAACGTCCTGTCTATTGCTATACATTGGTACTGGACTGTGGGGTGACCTGGTGGTCTAGGGGTAAGGTGTCAGACTTCTGTGCTGGGGGTCCGGGGTTCGATCCACGGTCCCGGCACAGATTTATCTGATTGCCAAACCCTTTCTTTACCTCTGACAAGACGTGTATTAATCACAACTCGTGAATGTGTGGAATACCAGGCCTCCACCATGGTTCGGATCCCACGTTAAACTGTAGGTCCTCCATTTCATCTCACAATCACCCTACCACCACACATTAGCGTAAGTGCGTATAACCCGAACGGGTAGTAAGACGCGGTGCTAATAATAATAATAATAATACTGGCCTGTGATTGGGATTGGTGATATTATGTTTGTGTTAGTTAAAAAAACACTTTAAGTAAGTTTGACCCATTTATTAAACAACACAATAAAGAGTTTCTTTCTCGAAAACCAACTGGAGTTCACTTTTAGACATAGATTCAAAGTCGAAGACTGTTTCGTAAGCTGTTACTCCAATGAACCTTCATGATCTAGAAGTGGAATGCAAGTGTGTAGATAATAACCCTGGTTCTGTCCTCTTGGAAGATGAAGAGCAAGATTGCCTGACCTGCCCCCTAGCGTGTAGGCTCAGAGGTACAGAGCGTGTGGTGACGTAGAGAATGACGTAATACTCTACATAGTATGGTTATATTATATTGAAGGTCTGATTGTATTTTGGATCATTGTAAGACATTCACAGGCCATGTTATAAGTATGTAGGCTCACACACTCTTTACAAATTTAAACAAGTGTGCTGTTAAGAGCATCAGAATATATACTTCCAAAATTGTCACTGTAATACAACTAACCAAGTTCTTTAAAATAAAACTTAGTGAAATAAAAAATTAAAATATGTTTAGTTATCAACTCCTAGCTCTAATTTTGTCTGAGAGGATGAACTAATATACAATTTGTCAAACTCTTTGAGACACCATGTTGTGTTTCTATGAAACAAAAAATAAAAACTCAATTCAAGTGTGGCTGGTAGGGTAAGAACTACGGCCTTACGGGACAGAGTTGAGCGTTTTGAGCGCTCTCCCAAGCCCTGCCGGCCACATACCCTGTTCCCACGGGAACAACCCTGTGTTTATCTTTGGTGGAGTCATTTACCACAGCTTAGCCTCACTCGACACATCTTACCTTGCCTCATGGCTGATCAAGGGGTGGTTTTACACCAGCAAAGGGTTGTTACTCACCCCTCACCCACTAACAACCCTTCACTGACCAGTGGTCACTGTGGCTGCTGCCACTAAACCGGGGAGGAGGGAGGCAGGGGGAACCAATAGCTCTCACGCTCTCCCTGGATTGATTTCATGGACACTTTTACAAGCTGCGTTGGATGATTGGGGGAGATGTTAGAACGCCTGACACTGATCCACGTATTTGTTATACATTTTTCCTCTATTGTGAGCTCTAACCGTAAGGGGGATGGGGGAATGATCAGTGTAAGGGTTTGTACTAAGATGACCATTCATCCCCTTCAAGTGGGAACAGTCTCAGAAATAATATTGGTACTCATTTAGACCCCAAACCTGCCCCTGATTAGTTAGATAAATTAATGCAATTTGAAAGAAGATACATTCTTCAGCTGAATACTATTCCATTGTGAGGACCTCCTCATCAAACTATTCAAGGTACTATCAACACAATTGTATCTTACATTATTGTTTTACTATATTTATAGTTTGAATGATTAGTCGAGCTCACTACTTTCTTGTATCATATCATATGACTTTCATCATCATTATTAATAAACCTATTATTATATAACATTTAAATGGCAACTATCTATTCCAGCTCCAGCCAGTAATTTTAAGTTATGGTCCCTGGAAATACCAAGAACATAAAAGCTCTATCGGCAGTTGGTCGTCATTGTTGATGTCTTGTGACTGTATCTAAGCTGGGTGCACAAAGGGTGATTTTCCTCACTTTCTTCACACCTTTTCACGTGCGTTACCCTCCTCATCCTTGGCCATTGGATTATGTCGTACTTGTGTTGATTGTACACATACCTAATAGAATGTCGTCAGAAATATTCATCAACCCTATGTTAACTTTAGGTCCTTGCACCAGCAATCACATAGTCTAAGATGTTGGACTAACACCGTCTGGTTTGTCAATAGGTTAGAGTTAAGAGTCTTGGCCAGGTGTATTGATGGTGGTTTTACAAAAATGCTTTCCAACTCTTCTTTCACACAAAAATGGGTGAGTTTCCTCAAAATTTTACTTAACTGAGCCCTGTTTCACTATTGTTTGAAGTTACAATGGTCCAGAACTGAAATACCCTCAAAACCCAAATAAGAATTAGGAATTCGCATTTCTGTAATTATTATAAATTAAACGCGATTTAATTGGAATGTATATACAAATTACACCCCAGTCATCTAGCTAAGGACTGGCTCATGTGAAGTCGTTAACTAAGTAGTAGTCATTGCATCATTTGATGATCTCAATTATCTCATATGCCAGCTAAATTAACGAGGACAAAACGTATTAAATTGATAACAAAGATAGTTATTATTTGTACAGTGGCATTCTTATTTTTTTATAACAATCACCCAGCCATCAAAGTGAACAAATACCAAGCAAGGATTACCCGACCAAAATAGATTTATTTATTTTGTGACTACTCAATTAGTGACAACTGTTCTCAGTAAATCATGGGTCTCTGATGGATCCACCAAGAAAACATTTGAGAACAAATAATGTGAAATAGACTGGAAATGTGTATGTGGGGGGAGAGTATAGGGGGAGGGGTGTAATGATGATGGTGATACGCCAGTTGAATTTGATCAAATACGACTCGTTCTTCACCCCACCATACAAGATTGACCACTAGCCTTGACAACAACTACCCCTAGCTTGGCCGTGATGGCGGAAAACACGGGGGCACACAGACAAGCGATTCAATTGTAAAGAGCATCCTTTGGACCCCTACACGATCAGTCAGACTGTAAGTCCTAAGGTTGACAATCTGACTATCAGTATGCATCAGTATTTACAATGAGGCAGTACGCGGTCAGTCTTCGTATCATTATTTTTGTCAGTCTCAACTCCTGCTTGCACCGTGCAACAACATGGACGATAAGAAGAAGTTGTGTGTAGTCCATTTTTGCTACTGATACTGAAGAAAGTACTGACGAGCGCGTGCACTGTCAGTACTACTATCAATCGTTACCACCACTTGCAAGGCTGATGGACTGGCACTGATGTGATCAGAAAATTCGGATCACATAAGTATTTTTGTAAGTCCATCCATCAGTCCATCAGTACCGCCCCTGCATGATCAGTCAGACTGTCAGTATTAATTATTACTTTTTTAATACTGACAGTCTGACTGATCGTGTAGGGGCCCTATATAACTATTCATTTCTTCTAATAATATTATGGATTTATTTTATCTTAGGAAAACTACTTAACAAATGAGTTAATTATAAGGCTGACTATATATTATTTTATTCTTTAAATTAAAAATGAAACCTGAGTCACGGGAATCGATATCCAGGACTTTTGAATAAGTACGCCTATGACATACTCAATTATTGTAATAGCTTGGCTATTTAAGCATATATATGATATTTTTTTGTTTACATACTTGGTGTATTGTACTATCACTTTCTGAATTAAGTTATTGTATCAGCACATGCCTAAAAAAACCAACATATTTCTATAAAAGACGTAGCAATCAGGCCTTCATCCGTCATTTCTTAATTGAGAAAGGTAAATCATAATTTGATCAATGATACTTATTTTTTCTGTGATATAAAAAATTGAGCCCGGGGCCACTGGTTCAGAGAGAAGTGACGTTATGGAAACCAGGGACCATTGGCTCAGTGAGAAGTCACGCTATGGGAACCAGGGGCCACTGGTTCAGTGAGAACTCACGCTATGGGAGCCAGGGACCACTGGCTCAGTGAGAAGTCACGCTATGGGAGCCAAGGAACACTGGTTCAGGGAGAAGTCACGATATGGGAAAGAGGGACCACTGGTTCAGTGAGTGAGAAGTCACGCTATGGGAACCAGGGACCATTGACTCAGTGAGAAGTCACGCTATGGGAACCAGGGACCACTGGTTCAGTGAGAAGACGCCCTATGGGAGCCAGGGACCATTGG
>CABFWB010009950.1:0-10952 GCA_902151455.1 Timema bartmani | reverse complement strand
TTTAAATAATATATTACAGGACTGAGGCCCAAAATTGTTTGTCCAGCGAGCCGGATGCCTTGAAAACCTATCAACGAAGAAATATTTACTTTACAAAAGGTTTCTAGGCAAATATTTAGGGTGTGAAACTATGCATATTTTTATAAAAAGCTTTACATCCATTGGAAACCTGATGTGGTCACTAAATAAGGAACCAAACAACATTAAACATAGAAAGTTTAAATTTTTATATCAAAATATGTTTTTGTCCAAAATAAATAAAATATATCTCAAGTAGACACAAATAATTTAATTTTCTTCACATGCTGATATCAACAGTTGTTGAATATCTGTAGTGAGCATCGTGGAATTATATGATAAACTTTTTAAACGAAGTTAAAATTTGTCATTCAATTCCAGGACATCCTTGTCAGATGTTCAACAACTGTTGATATCACCTTATGAACAAAATTATACTCTATGTTTCTACTGGATGGTTATTTTATTTATTCTACTATAGTGTTGTGAATAATTGATTAAATAATTTAACCAAACCAGCTACTATGGTTAAATTTCAACTAGGTTTATTTATATTTGTTCTTATATTACGAGTCTCAAGACTTGAATTTTGTGAATATCTGTTTGTGATGTTAAAAATGAGCCTGTCCATTACTGTTCACCATCAGTGTGACCTTTATATAAGTGATTGGCTTTTCATATATAATAAATGATTTTAAGTAGATTCAAATTATCTTATCTAATTTGGAAAATAAAGGACTTATTTGGGAGATATGAGTTAAATTGTTTAGCAAGAGGCCTTAAGTACTATTGAAATATTTCACCAAACTTAAATAATAAAATAATCTAAGAAATAATTTTTTTAAATATACCCTATATCATATTATATAGTTTCAAATACAGTTATTATAATATGTATCCATCATTTTAAGAGTCCCCTTTATTTTTTAAGTTTTTCTTGGTTCTAGACTCTTTCCAAAGCCTTAAACACTATTTTCGTGTATAATATTTGACATTTGCAGGGACACGTGAATTCTGAGCACGCATTTGTTTGACAACCATGTATTGAACTAAATAGTACATAACTGATCGAATATTATGTAGTAAGTTGTTGCTACTACTGTGAGAATACTAACTATATCAATTTAACATTTTATTAAATGTTTAATCAAAATAATTAACAATATCTGAAATGGTCTTAGGTCTTATATGTAAAAGTGTAGACTAAACTATATTTATGCAAACATGATAAATTATTGTCGTGAGATCATATAAATTTAATTAAACAAAAATAATATCAACATATTTAATATCTGAAGAAGAGAGAACGCCAGAAAACTGGGTAAAGCTCTGTAAAAAATAGGAGGCCATAGTCAGGGTCGGATTTACGACTCTGCCGCCCATAGGCACTAGATACTTTGCCGCCCACATTTTCAACCTTAATTTCTAAATTTCTAAATCCTCGTTTCCCTCCTACCACTCCTCATAGACCGACACACATGTACCATATATTTAAGTGCTATCTGTGGAATAACAGATACAAAGTTCTTGTATTATTTTATGATTTATTATAGTAAGGTTTTAAAAGTAGTAAGAATCTAAGCAAAGACTTAAAAAATTGAAATCAATACTCTTACACTATCACAACACACAAATTAAAATAATATTTAATTTAACACTATAAAGTTTGCATTAGTAGACTGTAGAACATATTACTACAAATTAAATATTAGCACATACACAATAATTAAATAATCGATAATACCATTCGCCTTGATTTCAGCTGAACGAACTAGTCGATGATGATACACAAATCAATTTTTTCCTATAAAAGTGACCTTCAATTAAGACTAATGTTAGTGAATTAAGGCGATCCTTTGTCATGTTGGTACGCAGATACAGCAAATCACAACAATCACACACACACGATGAAGCCATACTTTTATTTTAACTGTCGGAAAAATATAAGTATTTTCTTACGTCTTTCAAAATTTGCCGGCCCTAAAATATACCACCGTAGGCGCGTGCCTACTAGGCCTTTGCGTTAATCTGTCCCTAGCCATAGTAAATTGTGATAAAACAAAGGTTGTCATAATAAATGATATTGCTGGCAAAGGATATGGTTTGTTGAAACTTTCCTACGGAGATTTAAAAAGTATTAAAATAAAACTGGAATGTAAAATAATATGAGACAAATTTGGCAGGTAATGCTTTCCTAGGAATTAATCGGATTAATAGGCCTATATCTTTTAAATACAATTTTCCGAAAAGACTAATTTTGTTTTATGGTTTTACAGAATTTGGGCAATGTTGTTTCAAGTAAAGTGACGCAATGAATCTAAATAGGATCTTGTTAAAACAATGGGAAATGAAACAAGGAAACAATTGCCTTGAGAGACCCTGTTGAATCAGTGGCAATTGAATGTTATTTGGAGAACACAACAAAAATAGTTCATTCCAAGACACCTTGGCTTGGCTTATTGTGATTTCAGAGTGATCCTGGACAGTCAAGGACAAATAGAGGGAGTCAAAAGAGAAATAAGATAAAGCTGCTTCCTGTAAATTAGTATAAATTGGTGTTTGCATGCAGGATTTATCAGAGTTTATTAAACCTTTCCAAAGCGTATTAAGACATATATTATTTAAAAAAATAATCTATACACAATCAAACATTCCCTCTTATAGTATATTATAGTTTGTTATAATATTTTAAAAGTCAATTTTCAATAACCAACATTAAGGGATTCGTTTTTAGACAAAGCCATATGCATTCTTACTAACATAATAAACACCCTTATTTAGAACAAAAGAAAATTAAATCCATTTTTGAAATATAGTAAATTTTCCCAAATTTTCCATTAATAAAGCATCCTTAAGCAAATGCCCTCCAAAAAATCAGTATAAATAGTTAATTGTCATATCAAACGTCATCTATAAATCCATTATATGCCCAAACAAAAACGTTAAGGTAATGTTCGTAAAATTTCAGGTTTGAAAAATCAAGCCTAAAACGAATTTCAACTCAAAAACATGTTCATAATGTTATTTGTTGTGTATTGTGTGTCTTTGCATTTGCTATGCGTATTTTATTTTACTGTTGTCTCTTATGTTGGCATAGGCCTGTAGTCTTTTGTTTTGTTTATCTAAAATGAAACGAATGATCATATCAGCGTCTTCTTTTGTGCGTGTGATATAATAAAATAATAGTTAGGTCTGAGTTGTTTAATTCAGTGGTCCTCCCGGTTGTCATAAATAGGGATTCCTCAACCGTCAAACCCAAACATTGGTCCACGCGGGCCGGATCGTTAATAAAACGAGTGACTAGATTACAGTGACGTTAGTGATTTGTGAATATAGCATATCAGTTATCAGTCACTATCAGTGTAATATTCTCGAGAGTATAAAAATAAGATGTGCTTCTCAAACGTTCATGTTAGTACTATTCTGTATATTACATTTATTCACTGGGTTTAATAATAATCTATGAACCGTTTAAAAAAACCAAAGGTCTTTCTTCGCTGGATATAAACATTACAATCAACCATCGTAGCTTTGTAGACTGAGAGAGCGCAAGCGCGTCAAAACATTGTGACTTCACGCGATTGGACAGCTATAGCAAGTCAACTTTAGTAGGGAGTTTCATCACAACGAGCAGTGTGTTCATGTTAGTACTATTCTGTATATTACATTTATTCACTGAGTTTAATAATAATCTATGAACCGTTTGAACAAACACTAGGTCTTTCTTCGCTGAATATAAACATTACAATCAACCATCGTAGCTTTGTAGACTGAGAGAGCGCAAGCGCGTCAAAACATTGTGACTTCACACGATTGGCCAGCTATAGCAAGTCAACTTTAGTAGGGAGTTTCATCACAACGAGCAGTGTCGTGCTCACAACTATGGCAAGTTAACTTAGAAGGTTAAAAAAAAAAATATTTGTATAAGGTCAGTCTGTGCATGTCTTATTCTCTGGCATCTCATGATTGCTTTAAATAATTATGGCGCAAGAACAACTTAAGTCACTAAATTGCTAGACATTCATTCTTTTCAGAAGGAATCTATAGTAGAATTATTACAATTGATTAATACTGCAAAGAGTAATTTAAGAGGCCACCATACTACTCGAAAGATATATCGAAACATGTGCGTCTTATTTAACTAATTTATCAGTAATTAATAGGAGTATGTTGAAGAAAATAAATGGTACGGCGCACCGCACAGACTTTCTCTCTCTTTCTATAAACTCGTAAGATTTCTGAACGGAATAATAACCAGAAATCTTGGTGTTTTAAGTGGAAGCCTCACGTGTATGCAAACATTTATAAATCAATTTAATGAAAGAAACACAAGCATAAATGAAGTAAAAGTGCGTTATTAGGAATTAAGTGAAATCTGGGACAAATTTCAGTTAGTTCAATTGCAAATTGAACAAAGTGATCTAAAGTCAACTACTTAAAATGAAGGATATAGGAAGGAATTTGAGGATAAATAGTACACAGTTTACGCAACTATGCAGGATTTAATAGAACAAACTACGGTAGCACCAGGTTTACCAATTATTGGGTCAGCAGAGTCAGTAAATTCAAATTCACACCCCTGTAATAATTCAGGCATACAATTACCTGCAATAAAACTAGCTATTTTCGATGGTGAAAATGAGAAATGGACAACTTTGCGGACAGTTTCAAGGTCATGGTACATGAGGACGAACAAGTTCTTACAATCTAAATTTTCACCATCTTGTGTTATCACTTTAAGATCAGGTCACAGAGTTAGTACAGAATCTAGCTCTTACGGCAGATAATAAATTCAGTGGCATGGAAGGTACTTGAAGATTGATACCAAAACAAACGTACTATCGCATCTACCCATATTGCCCAGGCAATTACTAGACATTCAACCTGTCCAGAAGGAATCTGCAGTAGAATTATTACAATTCACTAACACTGCAAAGAGTAACTTAAATGCAGTTAGGGCGCTCCATATTGACATACCTTTAGATGACCTACTTCTTGTCCATCTCTTCACACAGAGAATTGATGCTATTATGAGGCGAGACTGGGAGCTAAACATTTCTGATAAGTCATTCACAACATTAGATAGTTTCATGGAACTTTTGGAACGCCGAAGGCAGGCAATGAAAAATAATAGGCCCTTTGATAATGAACATATCAATTTAGGCAAACATGATATTAATTTCAAGGTGACGAGGTTGTCTCCCCCCACCAACTCACTAGTTAGCACTTCACAAAGGCAGTGCCATTACTGTGGTAATAACACCCACAGTCTGTACAAATGTAATGATTTCTTGTATGACAGTTTGTATGATAAGAAGTAATATGCGATTCTGGGAACAAGAAGAGTTTTATCTTTTCCATGCACCGACGAGGAAAGGTATTGTGAGTTGTTACTTGCAGCTCTTAGACAACGATATTGGATAGTGAATGTCAAGAGTGTTGTACGCCAAATAGTCCACAAGTGTATGCAATATTTCAGGCTAAAGGCAAGGGCAGCTCAGCAACTAATGGGACAGTTACCAGAATCTGGTAATATGTACGTTCAGCAAGGCCATTTCTGAAATGTGGTGTGAATTACGCTGGTCTATTAATTCGTCAAGGTGGGCGGAGTAGCAAGATCAAGTCTTGTCTAGATGGCAACTGGTTCAACAATGCACCCAGCGGTTGTGGAAGTTGTGGTCATCCGACTATTCTAGCCAGCTCCAGCAGCGATCCAAATGGACCATTGTATCCCCCGATCTTCAACCAGGGAAGGACGATGATGTTCCCCCTCTACAGGGGAGATTGACAGTGGTGGAAGAGATCCATCGTGGTCTTGACAATCGTGTTCAAGTAGCTACTGTCCGCACGTCATCCAGTGTTGTCAAACGATTGATACAACTGTGTCCCCTACCAATTGACTCAATTGACTAATGTACAGTAATGCTTTGAGTGTTTATTATATTGTATCTAGTTCTATTTAAGACCTTCTAACTTTGTTGTTTAAAATATGTGTTATTTTTGGTGGGCGGTATGTTGTGTATTGTGTGTCTTTGCATTTGCTATGCGAATTTTGTTTTACTGGTGTCGCTTTCTGTTGGCATGGGCCTGTAGTATTTTGTTTTGTTTATCTAAATCAAGCGACCGAACAGGGTCCTCTTTTGTACGCGTGATATAATAAAATAATAATTAAGTCTGAGTTGTTTAATTCAGTGGTCCTCCCGGTTGCTATAAATAGAGATTCCTCAGCCGTCAATCCCGAATAGCCGCCGACAAATGGACATTATTTGTCATTTTTCATTTCATTCAATGCAATAAATATTTTGAAGAAAATATGTTTAGTAAAACTTAGGCGGCAAGAAAATATTACAGCTAACTTGAGTATATAAATAAAATTTTACGAGAAACATAATTTATAAAAAGAAATATTTACTTATGAAATGTGTTACTTTTTTTTCTTTTGCTGGTTCACTTATGGCACAGAGTTCAAAACTTCAAATAGGTATGGTATTCACACTATGAAAGGCAATGTGAAACTGAAGGTAGAAATCTTCTGCGTACAAAAAGAAACAGCAAATGTCATTTCCAAAAATAATCCCCACAATAGTGGCTATAAAAGGGGAGGGGAAAGATTAACATCTGTAAAATATTTGTGTTGAAGTAATTTTTTGTTATAGTAATTGTCGGCTCTGTTGTGAAGTACATTCATGGAAAACCCAGTGTAATATAAAGTACAATACACTATGCAGACCTGCAGTAATAGTATCTGGGTTCGTTCAGACTAGAATATAAATCCTTTTGGAAAAAGATAAGAAAAACGGAGAAGTAGAGTTCTAATGTGCATGCGGAACGCATTAAACTTGTGTTTTATCAACTGAAACGCTCGTAATATTGTTTTGTGTCAACCGGAATGGCGTTCCTGCCCAATTCGAGCACTGGATTAGGCCCATTTAGATGACATAACAATCAACTTTCTTAAAACTTTCTAAATAAATGATTAGTCACGTTTCATTGACAGTGTTTTTATTTTTCAGGTTTCAAGAATTGCTGGAGAAATGTGCGTCTTTATTTGAAAATCTTGTTCCTTATAGAAATCCATATGCCAATGAATGGTTTAGGTTTTTCTCAAATCTGGGCTTTAATTTAATTCTTTAAAATGAGAATTATTAATAATATTCAAATTTTAAATGTATTGCTAAGCCTTAACAGTGCATTTGGAAGCTATATTCATAAGTATGTGGACCTAAGCAGTTGTAAATGTGTCCAAAGCTCTCATTTCACTGTAGTTCATCTCAAGAGTAACAATGACAGGCATAATCAAACTCCAATACAACTCGCAGTCAAGTCAACTCCACACTGTCAAGGTTTGTTAGCTTGTTTTAACAATACTCATCAAACACAATGGAGAGACATCATCATTAAGCTGGTGATGCATCTACACTTACCCACTAATATCACTGTGAGAGTGATATCAACCAACATGGCTGCACGGAACATAAGTACTAGTAGGGATGTAACAGTGAACATGTACATCATATTCCTTGAGATTAACGACAGCAAAGACTTACAGGATTTCAATATGTTTATTAATATCATGAAGGTGAGTAATCACTGGAATGTTAGAGCTTGTTTCTTTGTTGCAATAGAAAATACATTTTGGTTTGCAAAAAAATCAGATGTAGAAAAATATGAAATAGTACAAAATATTTTAGATATTTTGAAAAAATTAGAGATTTTTAAAACAATGGTTCTTATGTCCTCAAATAAATATAACAACGATGATAGTTCAATGTTTAGTCAAATAAAACCTATTAGAAAAATATCTCAGGATCTTATACAAATCTATACTTGGTTCCCATACAAAGAAAATGATTGCAATAACGCTATTCAGCCAATATTGATTAGTCAATGGTTTATTAGTGAAGAAAAGTTTATCATTAACAAGGACATATTTAGTAAAAATATTCCTATAAAGTTGAATAATTGTACTTTGAAAGTTTCAACATTCCACCTAGAGCCCTTTGTTATGTGTCCAGAAAAAAAATCTGGTGCAACAATTCGGTTCAAAGGAGGCCTAGAAATTGAGATTTTGAATGTTTTGGCCAATATTCTGAATTTCAATGTATTATTTCAGCCTATACTAAGGGACTCTCAAGGAGGGAAATTATTACCCAAAGATACATTTATTAAAATAGTTAGTCAAGTTTTAAACAAACAATCAACCGTGGCATTTGGCAGTTTAATATTACAAGCGGATTATATCCGTGATTTTGATTTCACGTTCAGTTACTTAGAAGACAAACATGCCTGGTATGTTCCAAAGGCAAGCCCTTTCCCAAAGTGGATGAGCCTTTCTAAAACCTTTTCTACAAAACTTTGGCTCACTGTTCTATTAAGTTGGATTGGAATAATCGTATTTGTTTATTTTTTATGGAATCGTACTCCATTTAAGACATCGTTGAAATATACTACTTCAGGAACGTCCTTAAGTGATAGCTTTATTTTTATATGGTCTATGATTCTTGAAAATCCCATTTCTTCCATATCAAAGCAACTAAGATATCGTTCTTTCATTTTTCTTTGGGTTTTCTTCTGTTTTATTATTAATGCCAGTTATCGTTGTAAGCTTATCAGTGTGTTGACTAACCCTGGCTACCAGCATCAGATCTCCACACTAGACGAACTTCTTGATTCCGGAATGGGGTTTGGTTATCACCCTACCTGGGATCTGGTCTATGCCGATGATTCGGATCCACGTTCCGTTAGAATAGTGAGAGATCATCAGCTTTGTATGGACCTTTCATACTGCATGAATAAAGTTGTTGAGACCAAAAACTTTGCCATGATGGTCATGCACAGCATAATGCAGTTCAAAACTATTCAAGACTATGTTGATGAGCAGGGAGTTCCTTTAGCTGTGCCGCTCAAGGAAAAAGTTAAGAACATTCATAAGGTAATGATTCTGGCAAAGGGAAGTCATTTGTGGGAAAGTTTCGATTGGGTCATCCATCGTCTTGTGGAGGGAGGGTTAGTTGATAAGTGGTATCAGAACATTCTGATGGATCATATGATGAAGAATATTATGAAGTTTGGAGGAAAAATAGAAGGAGATTTGGTTATTTTAACCATATATCACTTGCAAGGATCCTTCTGTTTTCTCGCAATGGGATTGGGGATAGCTATAATTGTATTTATTGTGGAAATTTCTAAAAGATGTATGCACCAAACAATAACTTAGTATTAACTTTATCCACATTTATTTAACTAGCTTGAAAAATTAACAATGATAATACTCATAAATATAGTATTGTATCTATTTTTAATGTATTTGACGTCACTAAAATGTTTAAACTCAAATAAAGTGTTATAATAATTAGCTTTATAAGAAGTGTGGGTTAAATAATGGGTAGATCCAATAAGATTTGCAACAAATTAGCTCATGTGATGTTTAACATTTAAAAAATGACTGGGAGAGAGAAATATAACTTTTTTTCACTCAAACATATTAAATCATAAATGAAACAAATTGAATGTGTGTATGTTTGTGTTATCGTCAGAGCCCCAACTGATATCAAGAAAACCAGAATCATTTACTTGTAGCATTAGTATGTGCTTAAGAGTAACACCTCATCTGTACTTTATTTATAAATTTTTACATTCGTTGCGACTTTGATTCCTCAAATCACATGAACCATATTTGAGGAGGTCACGGCAAAAACATGATAACTCTCACAGACCTAGCTAGAAAATTTTCACTATTTAAACATATATCAAACCCGTATACCTATCTAAAATAAATAAATAAAATATTCATTGATATTAACTGCCCTCAAAATATTGACTGACTGTAAAACCAATTGTAGTTTAGTAGGTAAGCTACCTGAAATCGGTGCTAACACATTTTTTCATGAAATGAGAATTTTCATGTATTGCCCCGATCACCTCAATTATTCAATATCAATAAGTATTATTTAATATAGTATTCATTTGTTTTGTTCCTGACTTAGATCACAAATCCATCGAATCCAAAGATGAATGCTCATATGCAATCACCTACTTTATGGTTTGGTTTGTATTGTATTGTACAAATTGTTTTATTGTTAAGCAGCATTTATACACGTAAAGTTTCACATATTTATATGATTTGATCTTACTGTACATTTACACATATATGTATTCAGACAATCGACACCTCAGTTCAGTCGGTAGAGTGTCTGTCTACTGATTTAAGGGTCCCGAGTTCGATTCCTGGCAGGGCTGAAAATTTTATCATTTGTTAAATGTGGGTTTACCCTTCCACATTGATAAATTAACAGCTGGTAACTGTATGTTGTGCCTGTCCTAGTCTTAAATTAGACTATAAGGCATATGAAGCCACAAGAGTCCGGGAAAGCCGGTAGTGGAAAACATATGGCTTGAACAAAAAATTGACCCAGATCATAAGATGGAGACAGTCACGGATGTAAAAAAATGTATTCGGACAATCAGATGAGTTCTTCTATTAAAAGGCAGCTAAAACTCCACACTATAAAAGATATGCCAAATGTGTGTGGTTATAATATAGATTAAAATAATTGAGCTTATTGAAAGCATGTGAAGTAGAACATAAACATTATTGCTAAATCAATAAAACTTTAAAGTGAAAAGTTGTATTATTATTTTAGAGATCCTAGGGTATACCCCTCTAACATTTTCTACTTTTACATAATACTATTACTCACACTCGCATCAAAATACCAGTTCGGGTAGCTGCTAAACCAAAAAATATGGGTAGCTTAAATTTGAAATTGGCTTACCTATTTAAGTAAACATCTCTAACTTGGATTCAAATTATATCCCAGCGTAACTTTCAAAGATGCACCCAAATCCATATTAATTTAATAACACAGGCACAGTTCGAGGAGAAATCTGTGCCGTTTATTCACGCCCTCAAGAATAAGCAGTGGCGAAGCGTG
>CABFWB010009949.1:0-10953 GCA_902151455.1 Timema bartmani | reverse complement strand
ATATGGCTGCTTTGTAAAAGTCTTGACAGATCATAAACCTATTATGGCTATCATGGATAAGAATGTAGGTAAAATATTGTCTACTCGCCTTCAAAGACTGAAGCTTAGGCTCCTGAAATATAATCTCAATGTTCAGTAAATACCCGGAAAAACCATATATATATTGCAGATCTGCTGTCACGATCATACATACCTGGTGCAGCTCCTGATGACCCCGGACTTAGTGAATTAGTACACGGTGTACGTAGGCACATTCTGATGAGTAAGGCCCGTAAAACATAATTTAGAACAGAAACTCTAGCAGATCATGTGCTTAATATTGTCATGAACTTTATGCAAGCAGGTTGGCCTCAAAGAAGTGACCATGTTCCAGATCAATGTTGCCTTTATGTGCCCTTGAAGAGTGATATTTATTTGGAAGATGAACTTTTGTTCTTAAATGACAGAATTGTTGTGCCAAGTAAACTAAGGCTTAGAATCTTTACATTACTTCATGAGGGTCACTTCGGTGTGGGAAAGAGTAAAGCCAGAGCTATAAAGTTATTTTTTTGGCCTGGTATGTCTAGGGATGTAGAAAACCATGTAACTGACTGTAGGTTGTGTGAAAAATTCCATGCGTCTAATAAGGAGTCACTTATCTCCCACCATGTGCCTAAACTACCATTTGAAAAACTTGGTGCTGATGTTCTCGAATTTGAGGGTCGGTATTATCTTGTTGTAGTTGACTATTTTTCTAAGTGCCTGGAGGTAATTCCATTGCCGACTAAACAATCTCGTGACATAATAGATACTCTCTAAATAATTTTTAGCACACATAGCGGATAACATGCCATTTAATTCACATAAGTTTCATACTTTTTCCCAGGATTATTATTTTGAATTCAGAACATCAAGCCCCCATTATCCACAGTCCAGTGGATTAGCTGAAAAGGGGGTTGATATAGGTAAGCGAGTTCTCAAAAAGAGTAAGGAAGAAGGAAAGGAAACTGGCTGGCTCTTCTAGAATATTGCAACACACCTCTCTCAGGACTCGAATTTTCACATTCTCAATTGAATGAGTTGTCTTGTAAGGACACGTATACCAGTTTCCATTGCAAATCTACTCCCCAAGGCAGTACCTGATGTGAGTGAGAAACTTGTTGTCAAACAAATCATAGTGAAAACACATTATGACAAAAGAGCTCCTCGTAAGCCTGTTGATTTCAAAGACAGCCAAGCAGTTGTTGTACAAAGGGGTAAAAGATGGGAGCCAGCCCTGATTTTGCATAGACACGAAGCTCCTCGCTCATACATTATAAGTGACGAACGGGGCAATACAATGGGTCTAAATACGAAACATATGAGGCAGTCTAACATCAGCCTCGACCAACTCAGGAGTTTCATACTGATTACCAGGGTAAATTACAAAATACAACAGATGGCTTTAATGACACTTTGAATGAGGCTAGCAATACAACTTATTATGAACCCCATCATAATGCAGATGAACCTGTTGTGGATAATGCAGCTGTGAATGAAGACAGAAGTAATACACCTATTGATAACTCAAATGATGTAGATGGTATTGATAAATGTGTAGTAACCAGAAATGGATGGTGCATTGTAAAACCTACAAGATATCGATAAGGGGGAGGTTTTATAAGTACTGTACCAGGGAAGTTAAGGTATGTTGGGTTGGTAACACTAAGGTTATCAGTTATCTCTAAAAATACAATGTGATCTGTAGTTAGTAGTTATCATTTGTCCGTGAAACAATGTGGCTACGATACAAGTCGTTAATATAATAACAATGCTAGTCTAAAGTTAATTATTATTATGTATTTCAACGAACACCTTGTTGAACATTAAAAAAAAACCTTTCAAGTTGAAGCTATTCGAGAACACGTCATAAATGGGTCAGCAAAGATAGAAGAACCAGATAGTGGTGTAAAATAAGAAGAAAGGAGGAGGGTTGAACTATCCGCCCCAAACTGGTTACAGTTTGAAAAAATATTATAAATAGTGGCATTTTGAGAACAGCCTGTCTAGAGATACCCATGTGGAAAAATCATATCTGTCCAGAACTGGTACAGATCCGGGCCAGATATGCCAAGAACTGGGGCAGATCTGGGCTAGATCTGAGCCAGATCTGTGGCAAATCTGGCATTCCCAAAGCTGGCCAATTCCAGTACTGGGGCCAGATCTGGCATTTTTCCATATGGGTAAGTTATGCTATAAATATTGTGATGTGCGAATTCTTTTAATTTTGTGGTTTAGTGTGTAGGGTAGACTAGTGTTAATTAAGTTTGTCATCGTGAAGGTTAAACTGGTTTACTGATCCTGATCGCTAACTTTTGTATTTTTAAGTTAGCACTATAAATTACAGTAAACGAAAAAAAAATTCTACTTTCTTTTTTATTAGGAATTGCCCTTTAGAAACTACAAACATATTTGTTTGTGGTATGAATTGATTATATTTTACTGTATTATTAGTGTTGCTTTGTAGGTATTAATAATATAAACTAAATGTGAATGCTGCAGATCACACGTTTTGGCTACCTCTTTTAAAACTGGTTTAAGTTACTTTTTTAACAGTCAAAAAAAGTGTCTTTCTATGTAAATCTGACTGTAGGAAGGGTTGTCAGAATAGCTGGTCTACTAGCCAAGGCACCTAATTTCTTAACCCTCCCTCCCTATTCCTTCTTTCGGTCGCACTTTTCAATAGTGCCTATGTGTCTTATAGATATAAAAGACAAAGTCTTCAATACATTAGGTCATGTTGGAAATATTTTTAATTGAATAGTGCATAGTTTTGGACCATGTGGGCAGGGGTAATTTGTACCTACCTCTTATCCAAGCACTAACTATTCAATCTCTAACTTTATTATAGAAAGAAGAAATCATCTTTAGAAAACTCCAATTTGGATCAATGGTGGCGAAACCTTATTTATGTAAAGCAGGTCTAGAATGGAGGTGTACCTTGTTTAGCCAGAAAATGAGTTTTGAGGGACCTATCCTCCTTCTTCCAAGCCTGAGGAATTCCAGAGGCCCTTCCCCCAGCAAACGTTTGTCAATTGAATGCCGCTATAGGCGAGGTCTTCGCCTGGAATATTTTTGGACAATATACTTAATATTATTTAAGACGTGTTCAATATAAATTTTCAAACTTTGAGAGAGAAGGGGCTATTTAAGTTTCCAAATGTTAAACAAATTGATAGCACTTAAAATATTTAATCCCTAGCATTAAACTCCAGATAACTCCTAGATTTATTTAATATTTGAAATTTTTCTTTTCCTGCGGCAGTTGAGAAGCTGTGTCCCCCGAACATAAACCCCCCTGAAATTTTGGCCTGGCCACGACCTTGCAAGTCTCTGACTCAATTTAGTTTAAACCATGGATAAAATTTATCCATGGTTTAACCATTTAATGGTTCTAAATTATAATAAGTAAATATTTTTGTTTCTAGTTTTATATTCATAATAACAATCATGTTAATGCTATTATATTTATGTATAATAATACTAAATGAAGTTGGAAAAAAATCTTTTCCACCAATATATCCAAGTGGGAACTAGCGTAGACCAAAGTAAAATAACCTAGCATCCCAGAGAGAACCAACAAACGCCAGAGTAAAATACTATAGCATCCCAGAGAAAACCAGCAGAGACCAGAATAAAATACCATAGTTACCCAGAGAGAGCAACAATATACCAGAGAAAAATACCATTGCATCACAAAGAGAACCAATACAGACCAGAGCAAAATATCATAGCAGCCCAGAAATAAACATTATAGACCAGAAAAAATACCATAGCATCCTAGAGAGAACCAGCATAGACCAGAGTAAAATACCAGTGCACCCCAAAGAGAACCAGCACAGATCAGAGTAAAATAGCATAGTATCACAGATAGAACAGAGACCAGATCAAAATACCATATCACCCCAGAGAGAACCAAACAATTCCAGAGTAAACCAGAGCCTTAGAAAGAATCAAACTAAACACGGGTTGTTTCATAACAGAAGGAAAACCAGAATAAAACCAAGAGCTTGGTTTTCTATGAATTTCTCTGGTTTTTAATCTGGGATGCTCTTGATATTTCTACCAGGGACATTATGGTGGAACCATTTAAGTTAGGCTGATTACATTTCAGGTTAAACGGAGGAACATTAATTATACTAATTAATTCTTATAGCATTTTAAAATTTGGTTCTTTCATGCCTATTTGTATCTGTCAAATATAATTAGATTACTTGATTATTCTTAAACTGGGTTTATATTTATTCAAAACTCAAAATCAATCATAAATATTCCATAGTGAACAATGCACAATTTATAAGAAAAATGCAATTATATATAATGAAACGTAGTACGATATTAAGTCTTAATTAAGGCCAATTAAGTCTTAATTAAGTCCATTTTATTTCATTTATAGAAAATAGTCTAACTTATTTCCACTACTGGATAAGGCCTCAAAAATACTTCAAAAAGTGTTCACTCAAAAAACAACCTTGAGTAAATTGTATCTTTTGAAACTTTACTAAGCTAATTTAAGTTTTTCCCTTGCTATTAAATCAACTTTGATTATATTTGGTTCTGATTTCAGTATTGACATAAATATTATTGTCGATTTATTTCTCAGAAACAGAATCAAATCTGTAATTTTTCACTTTATTTTATAATTATTATACAATTTGTAGCTATTGATTCTAAAATAAAGAAAGTTCGTTAATAATAAGTAAGTTTGGCTACCACATGGTAGAACACAGAAGCTAATTTTAGCTTGACATGTATACTGGTGTCCAAGCGGCTGGACATGACTTCTCCTGACATTCTCATTGGCTGATACAAGAGCTGTCTTTGGTCACGTCAATGCATAATGCATATAAATTTAAAGTTAAATTAACTGGACCGTTGTGCACTATTTACTATGTATCGATTTTAATCGCCAGTTTTGAAAATGAGGTGTTTAAATTTCTTGTGCACTATTTGTTATGTATTATTTGCTATTAGTTAGGCGTATGTGAATATTTTGTTTATAAACCCAGTTTCATTACTCTCAATTATTATTATAATTCATTTCTAATAATTCATCTCAAATACCTTTTTAACTCTAAAATATCGGATCATGGAATAAGCAACCGTCACTTTTATTAAAATTGATTATCAAACCCTATCAAATAATACTAATAAATGTTTTTTATCTAGGCGGAAAAAATATGTTTGTATTTTCTAAAAATCCTTAACTATGAAATTTGGACTGTAGCTAAAACACTGCATACGACCTGTCAAACATCGAGCATGAAAAAAATAGATTATATTTATTTTATTCTAATCTTAATGACTCTTTGTATATTCTAGATTTACTTTTTTTTTCTAACTAGACTCTGGATACTTGTCTGAAAAAATATGGTTTTATTCCTAGTTTATGACTCGCGCATGTGTAGAGACGCGTCTTGCTTGGCAGCTGCAAATTAGAATAGCTTTCATCCGAATATTTCGATTGTACCAGACTATTGAATTATTCGATATATACAGTTTTCACATGAGTTAATAGTTGATTTGATAGTACTCACTGGCTGTCCATGACAACAAATGGCTAATCTAATGTAATTGTATCAACGTTATTTATAAATACGAAGTGAATATTTTGAAATTATGCTTATAATTAACACAAGTATAAGGATTCTCAAGAATTTCTTTATAGCCATTTCTAATGTAACGTAAAGGTGAGTTACAATACTCTTATATCTCCACGTTTACATTAGAAAGTCTCTTGGTAAATAAATATGGATGAAGTTTGGAAAAGAAGAATATATTTGATTGAAGTGCTGCTTTGATAGATAAATAAATACAGTCTATTTAAATGTGTATCTACTCATACATTGTGAATTCTTGTAAATTAAGGCTAGCAAATATGGTATTATTGTGTCCCTCTTTTGTAAATGTATAGATCCTCGAAGATTAATTACCATTTAAAAGTTAACATCTAGGCCCTATTTACCCGCATTAAAGCTCAATTTATATCAATATTATGATTAAATTCCGTTTATTTACACTTAACATCAGGGAAATCTAAACAGTTTTGAAAACTTGATAAGTACCTACCTAATTACCAGTAGATTAATGAATTACATAGTCTGATATAGGCTACAACAAGTTAAAAGTTCAAGGGGTTTGTAAAATCTCTCCTACAGTGGAAAATCTGTCAGTACCACACAAAAAAACAAATTATTTTGGTACAGGACAGATCAAAATTAGTATTTTTGTTGAATTAGAGGGGACAGTACATGCATTATTGATCATTTTAGGCACATATTTACTATTCTGAAGAAAATACATCTATTTTATGATCTATTTAACGTACTAAAAACGACATAGGCCAAGATCATGATCGACTTAACATGCACTAAAATTACACATAACGTTTCCTACGTTTTTAAATGGAAGCAGATAACTTAACGTTCACTTAACCTTGGTTGTCCAGGAGAGAACTTTCATGTCAAGTGAGCTTAAAGTGAAGGTACCACATGCTCTAGCCAGCCAATCATGCTATTTAATACTTCATTCGTTTGTTTATGAAATACAGACAACACCTTCAGTATAGTTTGTCCGCATTTTTCAAACTCTAAAATGTCATGGCCTATTGTTACACTTTATTCTGTATAACCAGTAAAGCTTCTTTTGCTAGTACTTTTAACTTAATCAGTCCCAAATGATTGGGTTTCATTCTAGTGAACATTTTGTTTTCAAACTTTCCTAATTAATTGCCTGTGTTTTGCTAGAGTTATTATATTAATTGAATACTTATCACACAGTGTGTTTCTTTATGCTAAGTAAACATTACATTATGTGAATATTATTTTACATGAATGTCACGTTATGTTACGTGAATGTTATGTTACGTTAATATTAGGTTACATGAACATTACGTTACATGAACATTACGTTACGTGAATATTAAGTTGATCATGCATGATCCTGGCACCGCATAGTTCTAGGATACCTGTCGACCATATTTTATAACATGTCCGAAAAAGCATCAATGTGGGGTTTCCCATTAATTGATCTCTATGCTTGAAAATTGGTTTAGAACGTAAAACGTGGTACGCCTCAAATTATATCATCAAGAATCATTGTTCTTACAAACATGCCACCAATGTTGTAAAAGGATCAAATTATAATTCATTTAAAATTATTAATTAATAATGTTAAGGAGGTGACCTGGTGGTCTAGGGGTAAGGTGTCGGACTTCTCTGCTGGAGGTCTGGGGTTCAATCCTCGGTCCCGGCACTGATTGCCAAACCCTTCCTTCACCTCTGACAAGACGTGTATTAATCACAACTTGTGAATGTGTGGAATGCCAGGCCTCCACCGTGGTTCGGATTCCACGTTAAACTGTAGGTCCTCCATTTCATCTCACAATCACCCCAACATTACACATTAGTGTAAGTGCGTATAACCCGAACGGATAGTACGATGGTAATAATATATTAATATTAATAATTTTTGATCTGATTTTTTTTGCCAATCTGGATCAATGACCACAAATAATCTAAGAGGGTTGATCAGAAAAAAGATTACACATCCTATTAATTAACATTGTGATATAATTAAAAGCTCATATGTGGCTGGCCTACTCACTAGGGGACTCTATAGCTCGGGAATGTGTCATTGGCATGATAAGAGGTGTACAAGAGTAGTTCAACATGACGACTCGCTTGGAAAATAGGTTATAGTACACTTTTTGTGGGCAAAGAAAGTTTCCTCGGAAGATATTCATCGTTAAATTTTTGAAATGTGTGGCATTTGAGTGATGACAAAGCAGTACACTACCAAATTGTGTCATCATTTGAATCTGGTGGGTAAAATGCATCGAACAACAATTCGGGTTGAAGTGGTCAACCAATATTCTCAACAACTGAGGTCAACGTTGCAAATGTTGAACTCATTCAAGACGACAGACAAATAACTTTGTGGCATATTATGACTGATCTCGGATTATCCTAAGGCATTTTGCAGTACATCATAGTGGGTGAATTGTAGTAGTCAAAAATCTGTGTAAGATGGGTGCCACACCTGTTGGCCGAAAACAACAAAGCACAACAAATGATGTCATCTTTGAGCTTACTGCGCAGTACTTTGCACTGGAAGGCACCAGTTTTCTGAATCGAATTATGACTGGTGATGAGACATGGCTCCATCACTTTACTTCTAATAGTAAGCGAGCAATCCAACACCTTAGCTCAGTCGATAGCATGTATGTCTACTGAGCTAAGGGTCCCGGGTTTGATTCCCAGCACTGCCGAAAATTTATCATTGGTGAAATGTGGGTTTACCCTTTCACAGTGGTGAATTAATGGTTGGGGACTGGATGTTGTGTCATAGTCTTGAGTTATATCATAAGGTATATGAAGCTACAACAGGCCTAGCAAGCTGGTAGTGGAAAAATATATGGCTTGAATAAAAAACTGACCACAGGCTGGAAACAGTAATGGATGTAAAAAAAAGTGAGCGAGCAACCATGGATTGGGAACACTGAAATTTACCAAGGAAGAAGAAATATAAAATGGTATCCTCTCCCAGACACTCTTTGACAAGAGACCAGTTTTCCAAGCAAGTCGCCAATTTGAAATTCCCCTGCGCACCTCTTGTCATCCATATTATGCTAATGACACACCCCAGAGCTCTAGAGTCCTGTAATGAGTAGGCCAGCCACATATTATGAGCTTTTAATTACATCACAATATAAATTAATAAGACGTGTTTCAACCTTTTTAGCCCACTTTTTCTTGACTCCTTAGAGAGAGAAGTATTGTGATCGCAAAAAAACAACAACTANTTTCATTTACTTGAAGTATTTACCGCACACTTTCTGAACCGACTGATTATATCAGCACACAACATATAAACTAACTTATATATAGAACAAACACAACATCTAACCCATATTGTTAATTCACCACTTTTAAAGGGGAAATCCACAGCTCACCAATGATACATTTTTTGGCTAAGCCAGGAATTGAACTGGCGGAACCCTTAGCTTCGCTACCAACCGAGTTAAGGTAACGAACCTCAAGATTGTGATAAATGTAAATGTTTTATGACATCTGTTTTTATCTCGTCCTAGAGCCGAGACCATTTTACTGATCAGGCTAAAACTGAGTATCTGGGGTTTTCATAAGGTTCCCCCAAGGAGTTTTTGGAATTAGATATCCAACCCTAAAACCAAGGGTAGGCCTAGGCCTAGAAGCCTACTTTACTTAAACGGAAATTTCCCATTTCAATCATATTTCCGCAACTTTTTGAGATACAAAATTACTTATCAGTATCAAGTTGTAGGTAGTATTTAATTTAAAACTCTTTTATTTGTGATATATTTTTGTAAAATTAATATTTTCAGAGCTAGCCTATAGGCCATAAGCTAATATGTAAAATACATTTATTAAGATTTTTAAAATTCTTAAATTGATTGTTATGTTATTTTTTCCATGTTTCTGTAACATACTTTATTATTTCATTTATGTTTTTCTGGTGGAGTGTTTCTGCAACAATGTGCATTATTTCCTTCCACATATCTTAAGAGTTTTTAGTGAATGTCTTTAATTTAAGCTGAAATATAAAGTCTTTGTGGTATATATCGCACTATTAATTTTCTGATAACTCCTCATATTAAGGTGTGAATCTCATATGGTCTATTTGTCACTCTTGAGGAGGTCAGGGTTCGAGTCTTGGCTGAGTGTACTGATGGTATTTTCCCCTAAAGCTTAAATTACGATTTCTTTCTAATTCCATCTTCCTTAACCACTACCTCATTTTTTTTGTTACTAGCACCGCGTCTTAAACCCATTCGGGTTATACGCTTATGTACCTATTACGCTAGTGGGTTAGGGATGATGAAGGTGAATTTAGAGGAAGTGCACCTGTGTTTGCACGGAGACTGAGTGGGAAACCATTAATGGGAAAACCACCCTCGTTACACACTTGACCGGGATTGAACCCTGATCTCCCGTTGTCCATTCTATTGCGAGAGTGACGCCTTAGACCATGTGGCCATCGAAGAGGGTACCTCATTATTGTAACCATGCAAATAGCCCATATGGGTGCACAAAGTAAATAAATAATAAATTTTACTCCACCATGGTCAAATCCCCAGGAATCACTTCCACATTTTAATCCTCATCTCATCCGCTTCAGTGGCCAAACGGTCTAAGGTGTCACTCTCATGTTGGACTAGCCTGCTGATAACGGGGAGATTGGAGTTCATATCCTGGTCAGATCTATTGAGGGTGAATTTTCATAAATGGCTTCCCCCTCTTCTTCCACACAAATGCAGATAGATATCCTCTAAACTGCTTCCTTCCTCATCCATACCCCATTAGGGTAATTATCATATAAACTGAACAGGTAGTAAGACACAGTTATAGAAAAAAACTTATCTCACTACAGATGCTGCCAGATGCTGCTCTCTTCTTGCAGCTCTGTTTCACATCTGAAGAGTCTTTGTTCTAGAAGAGCAGGTTATGCATATTTTAATTTCCACTGAAGTCTGTTAGTTTGTTTTACTACCTTGTTGCTTAACTAATACACATATGTACTAATTAATGTGCTTCTATGGATTGACACGTTTGCTGAAAATCAAAAGCGGAGCAGAAACATTTTGACATGACGAGCCCTAGACCAACCACATTGTCCGCTCAGCAGGACTTTAAATAACGTCAGTTTTCCTTTTTCTGCTTGACATCAGCAGCTTGGGTGACCCAGTCAAATTTAAAATTATTTTAAATTTTGATTTGAGGTATTAAACCTGCACTTTCTGAACTCGATGATTATATCAGCACACAACTTAATAATCTCTACTAAAACAGACACAACACCCAGTCCCCAGGCTGTTAATTCATCACTGTGAAAGGTTAAACCCACAGTTCGCCCGTGATAAATTATTTGGGTATGCCATTATTATTATTATTATTA
>CABFWB010009948.1:0-10954 GCA_902151455.1 Timema bartmani | reverse complement strand
GTATGTGTATATGTATGTATGTGTATATGTATGTATGTATGTATGTATGTATGTATGTATGTATGTATGTATGTATGTATATATGTGCGCATGTATGTATGCATGTGATTGGATCCTCAACAGTTTCACCGTCAGCTGTAGAGCCTAGGCAGCACTGAAAAGGAGTACTAGGGAAATGAGGAGTGAGGTAGGTTCCCGCTGCTTTCCCCATCAAAGCCAGAAGGTATTATTGCACATCAGTCTGTCAAGCCTTCAACTGTCCTTATAAGAGACACCTTCACTCAATTCATCACAGGGACCGGCTGTATACTGAATGTTAGTATTAGAATCGTTCATACCTCTGTCACTTTCATATCTGTCAGAACCAGAATTGAGAGGGTGCGTGAAAAGACCTGCAGCCAAGATGGGGTGTGTGCAATATTCTCTCACGCCAGATAGAGTATGGACCAGATATTTGTATTGCAACAAGTGAAGGAGAAATGAATGGAAATAAGGAAGAAAGTTCATTACACATTCATTGATATGGAGAAAGCGTGCGATCGTGTGAATAGGAGTATATTATAATGTTCTGAGAGGGTATGGTGTGGATGCATAGTTATTAGTGCAATTATTGACCTAGAGCCAACGACAAAAATAGTCAAGGCATTTGATTAGTGTTACAATACATAACAACATATTGCACTTGAGTGGTCATATCAGGAAAAGCTAGTCTGCCTACCGGCTCGCCTAATGAAAAGGTGTATAATTTGACATAAATCTTTAAAAATAAGGATGCATTTCAAACCATTTGCTTAATGTTTGTGTTTTGTACATTCGTCGATAATGGTCGACTAATAATGGGGAAAATAAAGGCAGACGATTTGGAAGTGACCATAGCGGGGGCAGACGTCATCAAAAGCTAAAAAAACCGGACCCTACTCAAACCATTTGCTTAATCTTGATTTGAACGCCATTAGTTTTAGAACATTCCAAAAAGTGTAAATGCAAAAAGGCAGACCAAAATTCTTTGACTAACACCTCGGTAGACGCGTGTTAAGTTTTGAAAATTCGAAACTTCTAAGTAAAGTGGCTAAATGTTGTAAGAATATGTGAAAAAGAGAAACATTAAGAGTTTTGAGAATAAAAGAGCATGCATTACTCGGTGTATGGATTTTGTTAAAGCGAAGGGAGTATGCAAGGATAAGTAAGTGTGGAGAAAATTAGTGAGGATGGATTAAGTACGGAGCTGTTTTTTTTTTAAATTATATGCACAGTTTCTTGCCTACCACGTAAGTAAACGGTATGTAGGCTGGCCACACACCAAATTCAACATTTATCTCGCAACGATTTGTCGCATTACGTTGCATTTGGTGTGAGAGATAACCTCACGATGAGACATTTTGACTCGCACACAACTAGAACTTATTTTACGATCTACTACTCGTTGTAATTGAGATCTCAAAGAGTTGATCACAGGGTTTTATTTGTTGTTGGCCAGAGATATTTTTTGAGGTTAGTGAGTTGCGAAGAATATGGCAACTGAAGAAATAGATGTAACTGCTCTTTTGTGGCAATTCATTCTATTATTGACGAGAAACCAGAAAAATCAATAAAAAGAGAAATATTGCTAGTTTCATTACAGAAGTTAGAAAAGACACTGAAAAGTTTGACAATTAATTGTTGTCTGCATATTCCATTATTTGCACAACCTCTACACAACTGCACAGTATACAACGCACTGTCAAGGCTGTAAGGAACAGATGCCTATGTACTCGCGCATGCGCAGTTTGAAATGCCTCGAGTATATTTGTTGCGAGGCATCGGTCAGCGCGGCATCGCCTTTTGTTGCAAAGCATTGCAAAGCGCTGCGCAGCAATGTTGCAGCCAGTGTGTTATGGTAACCGACACGCCTTCAACACATTGTAACACGTTGCGACAAAATGTTTCGCTGCGAGGCAAAATATTGCATTTGATGTGAGGCCAGCCTACGTATGTCTGCATGTGTGTATATAAGTGAGACTGCGACATATCAATGAACGTAACATCTTTCTCTAGCCCAAACCAGAAGATAAAGTACAATGTAAGCACTATATATGTTCAGAGATAGAACTGGGTTGAATAATAAGATATTTAATAATCACTGGAGCAAACAAGCAAAACAAGAAATAAAAACACTTATCACTGTAACATTGTGATTCACACTTGGAGCTGTGGTCAGTGTTGCCAACTCGTCCGTATGGAATTATGACCTAGCAAGGGATAAACATTATGTTATTTTAGGGGAGTTGGAGAAAGGTTCTGACGGGGAGGGAATAAATGAAAACTTGTTTTTTTTTAATAAATAATTTTCATTTTGTTTGTTTGTAAATTGATCTAAGTGTCATGAATCTGACATGGAACCTAAACGAATTGAATAATACTTAGCATTCAGAACTTCTTCTATTATTTTCTTCAGAGCCTCATCTCCTATCAAAGCAATACATTCTTTGCGTATCGTTGAAGAAAGATAAGAGGGTTTCACTATACCCTTATTGCCATGCTTTTGAATTTGTTCTTTCAAAAACGGATCATATGTACTTAACAGTTCTAGAATGCATAATTAATCTCAGTTTATCTGAGAACTAATTTTTCTCATTTTCTCCACAAAATTCCTCGAAACGCTAAAATTTTACAACAGAAACTATTCTCTGCAGTATTTCAGCCTAATATATTTATTTTGAAATTGTTTCACTAAATCTGTACCAATAAGCGCTGGATAATGTTCTCGACTGATGTACGAAGCTACAAGCTTCCGGTGCTAGCTTCAGTTTACGTGTTCAGAAAGCCATTGGTTCAAATGTTTCCAATCATCAAACCTCTTAGAGGCAAACATTTTCAGAGTAGGATAATAGTGTTTATACAAAGCAATATACTTTGTCATTTGATGGGGAATAAATTAACCACTTGATGACTTGAGATTTACGGTCTCACTATTGCGCATTTTACGAAGAAAGGAATCTTTACTACTTTTATTTTTTTTGTTTTTATCTAAGTAGGAGATTCTAAAGTTATAAATCAGGGTCTCTAGTTTTCAGTCAAGGTAAGACTGCTACTTTTATTTGTTCCCCTATAGTGTAGCTTTTAAGATAGGGCCATAAGTAATTAGTCAAGGTAAGACTACTAACTTGCTTTGTTATCCTATAGTGTAGCTTTTAAAATAGGACCATAGTGTGATTAGTCAAGGTAAGACTACTAACTTGCTTTGTTATCCT
The DNA here is from genome assembly GCA_902151455.1 of Timema bartmani. Classification (NCBI taxonomy): domain Eukaryota; kingdom Metazoa; phylum Arthropoda; class Insecta; order Phasmatodea; family Timematidae; genus Timema; species Timema bartmani. Next base: position 7,724 of record CABFWB010009948.1, on the reverse strand, counting down.
ATAGTGTAGCTTTTAAAATAGGACCATAGTGTGATTGGTCAAAGTAAGACTGCTATTTCACGTCGTCTAGGGTGCTGGCAGTATGGACAAAAGGTTTTGCTCTGGAGGGCTCAAAATACGGCCTCGGATAGGGGAGAGTCTTATTTTGCTGGCAGGGGTTTGTTAGCTGTGGTAGAGTGACGTTAAGAAGTCACCTTTGACCTTTCTTCCTTAGTCGATCCTTCGCGAACCATCTGATCAGAGGGTTGCTGAATGAAGCTTGGGTCCAGACGTCTAGAAGGATGTCTTCGTGGAAGTATTGGTATTCTCAAATTCCGTGATATTTCTCAGAGAAGGTTGCGGGGGTCTGCTCGGTGAAATAGATGATGGTGTACTGGAAGGGACAGTGCTGGAGGAGGGGCAGAGGTGTCCAGACCTAGAACAAGCAGTTTCTTTTGTAATTTTTTTTTTGTCGTAGAGGAAGAGGCTGTGCGTTCGCTGAGGATCGGAAAGGGGGAGGATTACGTACTCTAGGTCTTGGTAGGTACGGAATTCAGCATTAAGAGGTCGTAGGTATCGGCTGGTGATTTGGGCCTATTGGAGAAAGGGGGTATGGGGGGGGGGGAGGAGAGGTGGTGAGAGTTGAGTCTACGAAGTTGGTTTCGGCAGCTTTTGTCTCGGCTATAAGGCTTCAGAATTTCTTGAAAATAGCGTATTGAGCTGCTCTGATTCTTCCTGTTTCTTTCCTTCCTTTGCCGCATTGAACGTGTCGAGGAAGATTGGGTTGTCTCATTAGTGTGAAGGATAGTATTCTGGTTAGCATATATAGATATATGATAATGACAGGGAAACGTAAACAGTTTATAAGTTCCAGAGGCGAAGTAAGAGAGGTCAAGGCTACTACTTTAATAGATCTAAAGTGCCATGGGCAAGGAGCAAGGGTAAGGCGATTTAAATGGTTCACGAATGCCAAGGGGGGAGTATAGAGGCTTAACCTCGTAATAATAATTTACTAAAACCATGATAACTACTCCACTCAAACTAAGATCGTATTATTGCACATCTCGTAGCGTCTTGTCGTATTCAGTATTCTTAAACTTAATTTTGTCCTTTAAGTGTTTGGATTTTGAGTTTTATATTAGAATACACCTTTGTTTTCTTGTTTTTAATTAATAATTCTAGTTATATCCACACCTATTCATATTTATACGTATTTTCCCTCTAGATTTTAGTTCATTTTCACCGTTTTTATGATACGCAGCGTCTTAGCGCTTCCTATCGTGAATAGCTGTAACTGTAGGGACTCGCGGTCCAACTCCGGTGGCTCAGTTGGCACTAGGTTGTTCGAGGTGGTCATAATCTACGGTCGCACAAAAGCATGGTTCCACTATTATAGTGTAGCTTTTAAGATACTGCTATTTTGCTTGGTTCCACTATGATGTAACTTTTAAGTTAGGGCCATAGTGTAATCAGACAAGGTAAGACTAACACCACCTTTCAGGGTAAACTGAGTGTATCTTAATCAATAAATTAGTTTTAAAATACAAGAGGAGTCTTCGCTGTTATACTTGCCACAAGACTTCTCATTCCTAATTTGAAAATAGACTAATTTTAATCCGTATTTTTCCAACGTTTCCCAAGCGAACACGCGAACAATAAAACAAAGAGGTAATAAAGTGAAGCCGTCTCTTCCTGGAGTTGTAAACGTGACGTTAAAAATTCAATTTATTCATCATCAATAACGATCTTATTCAGCTTGTCACGAGCAGGCACCTTCAGCCACGCTCGGCACTGTCAGTCTTTCTCAACTTATATATCATCCGGAATAAACAGGAAGAGCTAATAACTTTTAAAAGCGCATTTCAATTTCCGAAACGTCATTATTTCAGGTACTATAATTTACATATAAAACTACAAATATATTAAGGGTGAGCGAAGCTCACTTTTTCAATTAGAAGCAAAACCGAATCTTGTATCTGAAATATTCTCTAGTCTAGTTTAATATCCAAACTATTTATTTTCTAAACAACTATTTTCGCTAAAATAACCCTATCATATCACGTTATTTACTTCATTTAACACAGGAAAGGGAAATACATTAAACTATTACTGTACCGCGATTTAGGTCCAAATTTAGAAAAGAATAACTTGACTCCCTTCTATAGTTTATGATATTACGGTCGCGCGTTGGGCGCCAATTATGTTGATATGGAATTATTTGACTTATAATTGCCCCGCGATTGGGAGCCAATTATGATTATATGGTATTTTTTCACCCCGCGATTGGGCGTTAATTATGATGATATGGAAATATTGAGATATAATTGGTTATTTATAGCTCCGTGTTCGAGCGCCAATTATTATATTACGGTATTATATTTGTGTAATAAATACAACTGTTGATGTTGCACACAATTTATTTAAATGATTATTTCTTCCTTTACACTTTGTTTGAAATATAAACTATGTATTGTCTGTTTATGTTAGTTCTCTCTTTATCGTCGACACACACTCTATCTGTCGTCGACACACACTCTATCTGTCGTCGATGCACACTCTCTGTATGTCTACTCTATCTATTTCACCGGCACACTCTATACATTCATACGCACACACAGCTTATATGCGACGTGGCCTCTTGCCCCTTGGACCTCTCGTGACCAGTGCCAAGACCAACCAATCAAGGGCATCCCTGCGACAGGTGTTTTGAAGGCTAGCTTCCTATTGGATATTGCTTGTTTGGTAAATATTACTGAGTTAAATTTTGAATATAAAAAATAAGTTTTAATGGTGCAATCCTTCTAGACTATTCTTCCAATAGCACGTGATTCTCCATAGATGAAGTCTTAAAAGGATAATCTACATACGATACTTTAAAGAAAAATAACCTTCATCCATGACTTTTTAAATATATGAGAGCGTCCAAATCAATTACGTTACAAGTTCGATCATATTCCTCAGCATTTCCTATAACTCTTCAACCCTTGAGTTAGGTTTAATATCCACCTAAACAAATGTTTCAACTTTTAACAACATTTAATTTTTTTCAGACATGGGAGGCTAGGTTGGGTTGGCTAGGTTTGTAATTAATAACATATGAACGATAATTTTATAAATTTAAACAAATATTTTATTTAATGATATAGTTCGTTTAAAAATGTTTCCAGACAGGTGACAGCGCTAAACCGTACACGTCATAATATGTCGGTGGATATCCGCTTGTACCAGCAGCGTGGGATTTTTACATGGGAGGATCTGCCTACATTTGTGTTTTTCAAGTGCTCCCAAAGAAATAAATCTAATGGACCGAGATCAGGTGACAGAACCACACAACGCACCCCATCACCCTTCCCTATGTCTATTCAACGGTGTCATATATAGTCCAGGCATTGGGTAGTTTCACCTGGGAAGCTTTGCGAGAGGTTTTATATTTTGAACTTTTATAGATTCATAGGGGCTCTTTTCGAATTTTTACTTTTCCCCCTTATATCTTTACCGTTCAAGCCGTCATATTGTAAAAATGGCACCTAAAACAAGTTTTTTGACAATATCGCCTTTCCGGCTCATTTTACGTTAAGAATAGTTGTGAAATAAATTAAACTAGAGGAAATTTCCGATAGTTTATGTCCTTATAATTTTTTGTAATGTTAATCGCTTAAGCGTACGAGCACCATAAAGTCTACTCCATCGCGTGTATTGACGAAAAACACCCATTTCCACACCATCATTCACTTTTTTTTTATGGTCCCCCCAGCAGGCCTAATCCACACGCACTAATGATGTAACTAAGTGCATTCTCCTTAACTTCGATGTCCCTGATGGACTATGTTCTGCGAGTTTTCCATCGCTAGAATCGAGTGAAGCTTCACAGAAATCAGTTTGTGACTAGATTTGGTCATAAAGTGGCTCAAGGACGGTCTCCATTTCTTCCTCTTAGTCACCATCTTGTAGTCGATCCTGTATATTATCACAGGCACTATTGCAATTCACGCAAATAATGGAGCACTTTACTCCAGCCTTTCTACATTCACATGCTCCCCGATATCCCGTCTTACATTTGCAACATATAAATGCTAGCAATGTTTCCAGTGCAGGGGGCTGGAGTGTGGTGATAGTAATTAGACCATTTCTTATTTTTCCCCATTCCCATGGTTCTGCATTTTTTTCGACTTCCCACCATTGCTGGGCCTGGTGATACGTCCGGAACGAATGCTCTCGTGCTGCTGCTTCTGTCGGTGGCAAGGATGCAATATTACATTAATTTTTATACAATGTTTTTATAAATAATTCATGTATATAATTGTTCAACGACATAATTTCCTTGCGACTGTAACCATACAATGTGAAGAGGTAGCGTTCTACAGATTCAGCAATGGTCTCTGGGTCAGCATCTTGGTTTTCTCGATGCTCTGCTCAAAACTGGTGAAAGGAAAGCTACGTTGCAGAAATTTTAAACCTTGTCGCAATCATTTTCTAAGAAAATCATTCTCAAAGTCTACATAGAAATGACGCTGTCCTAGACTCTTCATCCATGAGTCAAGCAGCCAAGACCTTTCATTGTCCTCATCAACGATTGCTCAACCTTCATATCTGACCATGTACCACGCTAAAATTAGTCGGAACATCTAATCTTCAAGTGTCCTTTAGCTGCAATGGATTCATATTCCTCAGCAGTCATTCCTTCCTTCAAACCATGCATATCTTGCAAATATATATGACAAGACTTTGCATAAAAAAAATGGCCACTGGCATGAAAATAAGCAAAGGTGGGTCGAGGTAAATTTCGCGCCCGGGCGGGATTGCTTTGTGGCCCCCCCTACATAACTGGTGGATAATATAGTCAATTCACCATAGTAGCTGACAGCTAGCAAAAGCTACCAGATATGGCCTACTCTAATGAAGCCATTCGCCAAACCATATGACCTACAAAACCGTAATATATTGATTTGTTGTCACTTTTGGCAGTCAAAACGTTGACAGAAACAATTTATTTTAGTTTTGTTTTTCTTTAGACTGTTCTTTAAATCATCTGCTACCACATGATGAGTGGACTCTAGGAAAATATTAAAATCATCCCCAAGCCTAACAACTTCAAACCTAAGGTAGCCTGGGTGTGATAGGAAATTAATCTGAAGGGAAACTCCACAAACGGTTACCACACGCTAAACGTTTCACTTCGAGATTGTACAACAACTGTTAGGACTACAAATAAAACTATAAGAACCTGTTTTGTATACAATTTTATCTAGTTTTTATTATATGTTTAACAAACACTTTGACATGATGAACAGTTTACGTTATAATTAAAAAATGTTTTAGGGGGCCATTTTTTCAAGATGTCAAATGTAAAATTAATTTTAAGAGCGGCACTAAATTTTATTTTACTCACCACAAAATTATACTTATATGTAAAATTTCACGTTAGTATAAAAAAAATGAACGATTGTTATGCTTGGGAACTCCACTATTACGCCCAGGCTACTTTGGGTGAGGAGTTGTTAGGTTTGGGGATTATTTTCATAGCACACCCAGGCCACGTTAGATTAAGTTTAGCGCTCTTTTTGGCGCCCACTCGAGCTGGCGCCCCGAGCGGCCACCCGGCCCTTAAGTCACCCTTGAAAATAAAACATTTTCTTGATGGTGTCAAGATGCTGATTCCAGTTACACATTTCCCCCCCTCGATTGATTGTTTTACATATGTGACCATCTAGAAATATTGCACCCATAATTTCACTCTGGAACAGCGTTGTTCAAACTTCACTAACTTATTTTCCAATTTTTCAGCTAGTTCCTTGTAGCATTCTTCCTGGTGCAACATGAGTATCACTGACCTGTCCAAATTGCATAGAATTTATTTTAATCCTGCATTATGCTTGGGTGGGAAATCGATTGAGTGAATGACAATTTTTGCAATTGAAAGACGAGCTAACATATGTGCTCCGACCGCGCGCACATACGCGTTCTGATATCATTTTTTCAATTGAATTCAATTTATAAATGGTATTGAAAAGCTCTTTCAACCCTCTTCCAGCCATTATATATCCAATGCACCCCACGAAAGACATTAATAAATAAAATCCGCCGAGTCTTATAGCCACATTGGTTAGTTTGGGTTATTTACTGCATGTGGAGACAATGTCTCACACTTTCATATAGACCGTCTGGTCAAACGTGACGAAGCAAGTGTACTGATGTAATGACTCACATTTCTCAGGAGCAGAACAGTGAAGCAGTGAAAATTGTCTCATAATTATTCGGTGGAGCATTAATGAAGGGCAAGCATGCTACAAAAGATATCTCCGTAGAGCCACAATAAATTGGAAGTGGACGGAATTATCACTTTTGAAACTGAACCAATGTTATCCAGGTTGAGAATCTATAATGCCTTCAGACCCATTATGTTTCCCTTCTCAAATGTTTTCATTGCAATAGCGCCAAAATTTCCTAAAATTTCAGCAGACAGCATTTTTTTAACGGATAATATTTTGACCAAGAGCAATAGCATTTACAAGAGTTATACACTGAACAGCTTCCATGACATTAAAAGTGGTATAACCATCTAAAGCCTGTGTATTAAAATCGGCGTCTTCGAAAACAAATTGAGAAAAGGCATGGTCATTGATATCTGATGATGAACGCGTTGTAGCCGAAACATCAAAAATTATCGCTTCCCCGTACTAGGAGCAAGATTTGAGCGATTACAATGTATCGATCAGCCTCTGAGATGTATACTTTTTACAAACAAAATGCCGCTACTTCAATTTGCCTTGACGACAGAAAAGGTTTCGGCCTTGCTGCGGTAATTGTACAGTGTACCAGAGAAATACTCTTTCAATTTCTCTGGAAACTCACGTTTCTTATGTAATATCACATTATTCGGAAAAACACGTAGTCGTATGTATATCTGAATCAATTCCTTTAAAAAAAACCTATGGGGGATAATGTGTTGTCTCATAAACCTTAGGGCGAATATCCTCTAGGACGATTGCCGCAGCTGTCTCTACAATAACTTCTTCTTTCTCGCACAGTGGCGCAGGAACATTTTTATTTGGGNGGGGGGGGAGGTAAAAATAATCATGTGCTTTAATAGGGGATAACATTTTTTAGATTAAAAAAAGACCAGGGAAATGTAATACAGCTTTTCCTTGCACTACGCGAGTGATTGGTTCAGATAAATATTTGCGTAATACGAAAACGCATAAAGGAAATTGATTTCAACATGGGTGAGATAGGAATTACTCCAAATGAAAAAAGTAAATAAAAACCTAAAACTTGTAAATTAATTCAATTTTAATAATTTATCTAACTAGTACAATACAACGCTATAGGTACAATTACTGCTAATCTTCATTCGCATGATAAATTAACTGGATCTGGGAAATCTGGATTACCACTCTCTTGCTCTCTTGACGGCCCTTGGACTGTAGGCTACTGCTCTCCCGAAGGCCCTGGGAAGGTAAGTTCTTACTCTCTTGAAGGCTTGGGATGGTAGGCTCTTGCTCTCTTGAAGGCCCTGGGACGGTAGATTCTTACTCTCTTGTAGGCCTTGGGACGGTAAGCTCTTGCTATATTGACGGCCCTTGGACTGTAAGCTCTTGCTCTTGGAAGGTCCAGCTGGGACGGTAAGCTCCTGCTCTATTGAATACTCTTGCCTGACAGCTCTTACTGTCGTGAATGCCCTGGGTCATTAGACTGAAGATTTTCAACTTTTTTGATGAAATGGTCAAGACTCAGCTGACGGGCAG
>CABFWB010009947.1:0-10955 GCA_902151455.1 Timema bartmani | reverse complement strand
TCCAGGCTTACCACAACTCCAGGCCTACCACAACTCCATGCTTACCACAACTCCAGGCCTACCACAACTCCAGGCTTACCGCAACACCAGGCTTACCACAACCCCAGGCCTACCACAGCTCCAGGCTTACCACAACCCCAGGCTTACCACAACCCCAGACCTACCACAGCTCCAGGCGTAATTTTGAGAGTTTCCGAGTAAGACTGTGGTACTGTACTGTCTAACTGATCCCTACTGTAGTGGCCAACGGATCCCTACTGTAGTGGCCAACTGATCCCTACTGTACTGGCCAAACGATCTCTACTGTAGTGGCCAACTGATCCCTACTGGACTGGCCAAACGATCCCTAATGTAGTGGCCAACTGATCCCTACTGGACTGGCCAAACGATCCCTAATGTAGTGGCCAGCTGATCCCTACTGTACTGGCCAAACGATCCCTACTGTAGTGGCCAACTGGACTGGCCAAACGATCCCTAATTTAGTGGCCAGCTGATCCCTACTGTACTGGCCAAATGATCCCTACTGTAGTGGCCAACTGATCCCTACTGGACGGGCCAAACGATCCCTACTGTAGTGGCCAAATGATCCCTACTGTAGTGGTCAACTGATCCCTACTGGACTGTCCACTGTTATCAACTATACTGGCCAACTGTTATCAACTGTACTGGCTAACTGTTACCAACTGTACTGGCCGATTGTTATCAACTATACTGGCCAATTGTTATCGACTGTACTGGCCAACTGTTATCAACTGGACTGGCTAACTGTTATCGACTATCTTCTTGTTTACCATTTCACGTAAATACTATTTTAACATTTATATGACCGAGTTCAATCTTTCTCCTGAAGTGATGTTTTCTTTGTTTTGAATTAATTTCTGACCACCACATGCATCATTTGAAGGCTTAATTGAATCTTCACTATTTTTCATCATGATTTGAAGTGCATTTTCAATTTCTTTCCACTTCAATAGGTTGGTCTCCTCATCTAATAAACAATCTGTGAAATTTGGTATTGTTTGCATATTTGCTTCCACTGAGAGCCACAGTTGGCCAAAAAGGCTAACTAACTGCTGATTATGGTTGTCATACTGTGTCTCTTAGGTTTCATCCATGTCCTTCAGTTGACGAACGATATCTTCCACTTTTGCAATGTATTGTGCCATGGTGTCGTTTTGACTCATTTAAATTGATGAAATATTTATGGTAATCATAGTTCTACCAGTCAAAGTAATAAATTTAGTCTATGTCAGGTATGGCGGCTAACTTACGGCCCGTGGGCCGCATGCGGCCCGCACACACATTTTAAACTTTCGCAATTGCACTAACAAAAAGGACAAATTAAATACCTAGTCATTGTGTGTTTTTTGAACACGAGAACAAATTAGCAAGCTCATTTATAATTTTACATGTGTACATGTTTACGGTAGAAGTGTACTTTGCACCGGGTGTGTGCATGCGCTGACGAGTTCAAGGACAAGCGAACAATATCACTTACGTAGGGATATTGAGTGACCACGTGGTAGCAGAGAGTTTCTCATAGTCTGACTAAGAGAGAGAAAGAAACATTGTTTGCTACCACCATTTCACCCCTACCTGCGCGACCTATTTCCACCAGCGTATTATCACGTGTGTGTTTGTCTGAGCGCTATATTTGTGTATTATATTTCAAGTTGTTATCCCTAACAATGAATGCTTCTGTGAAAAAACGTAAAATTGTAAATGAATGCCGTGTTTTAACAAAGAATGGACGTACCAGTATTTTTTACAAATGTTGAAAGTAGTGCGGTGTGCCTAATATGCCATAAAAGTGTAGCTGTTTTTAAAGAGTACAATTTTAAGATACATTTTCAAACTAGGCACAATAAGTTTGGAAGTAATGTATCAGAAAGTGAATTACAGCAAAAAGCTAACTAACTTGTTGGGAAGTTTAAAACGACAACAAAATGTTTTTGGAAAACAGAGAACCATGCAAGAGGCTGCCACAAAGGCAAGTTTTGCAGTTAATCATAAAATTGCCAAACATAGCAAAAGTTTTGTGAAGGATAATTTTAAAGGATTGTATGCTTGATGCTGTTGTTATTGTGTACCCAGAAGTCAAAACCAGTATTGAAGCTATATTGTTGTCGAGGAGAACTATAGTATGTCGTATTGATGCTATTTCACAGAATCTGTCAGAACAGCTACTTGAGGTCATTCTAGTGGTACTCATTGGCGCTATATGAGAGCACTGACTTACAAGATACCGCACAACTGCTTGTGTTTATCAGAGGAACTGATTATAATTTTGCAATTACAGAAGATTTGTTATCAGTTGAACCATTGAAGGACACCACAACTGGCCAAGATTTGTTTGAATATGTTGAAAACTGCTTGGATGGATCTGGCTTACCTTGAAATAAGTTGGCAAGTTTTACAACAGCACGCCTTCATTAACAGGAAAACAAGTAGGCTTCATAAATCTGCGAAAGGGGAGCATCCACTTCACTCTTTATTATCATTCCGTTGTATTATTCACCAGGAAGGTTTGTGTGGATCTGTCTTGATATTCAAACATGTGATTGATCCTGTGGTGCGTGATAACTTAATCAGAGACAGGAGACTAAACCACAGGCAGTTTATAAGTTCGTTGGATGACTTGGACAGCGAATATTCAGATGTGTTGAATCATAGCAATGTACGTTGGTCAAGCCTTGAGAATGTTTTTAGAAGAGTATGGAATCTGAGACAGTAAATTTTGCTCTTTGTTGAAATGAAAGACATTAGTTGTGAATTTCTAAGTAACATGAAATACTCAGAATGGGTGTTTGATTTATCAATCACAGTTGACATTTTCAACAAATTGAATGAACTGAACACTACCTTACAAGGCAAGGGTATTTTTGCACATGAATTGTTTGTGAAAATAAAATCATTTGAAGTTAAACTATTTCTATTATCCAAACAGCTGAGCGAGTAAAACTTTGTGCATTTTCCCATATTACAGACACAGGCTGTTAAACAAACGTATTCAGAAAAAAACAGTCAGCAGATATCTGCTTTAAAAGAAGAGTTTTGTGAACAGACTTTCTCATGCATGAAAACTAACAAATCATAAAACAGATCTTTCTTAACAGATTCAAATTATCAAATCCACACCGTATCTTGCGAATTAGTACGAGTAAATTGATTCCTGACTACAATAAACTTGTGCAGGATTGTGGACAGTTGCATATATCCCATTAACTACAAGGATAACCATTTTAAATAGTTTTTTCATTATTTGACTTATAAATTTATTTTTGTGTGGAAATAAAGTTAATTGTTTAGTAAATCTAGAATTTTTTCACATGCGGCCCTCTAGAGACCTTGCATATCTCTATGTGGCCCTTGGGAAGAAAATATTGCCCAGCACTGGTCTATGTAGAATGGTAATCATAAATCTACCAGTCAAAGTAATAAATTTAATCTATGTGGAATGGTAATCATAAATCTACCAGTCAAAGGAATACATTTAGTCTATGTAGATATTGCCCAGCACTGGTCTATGTAGAATGGTAATCATAAATCTACCAGTCAAAGTAATAAATTTAATCTATGTGGAATGGTAATCATAAATCTACCAGTCAAAGTAATACATTTAGTCTATGTAGATATTGCCCAGCACTGGTCTATGTAGAATGGTAATCATAAATCTACCAGTCAAAGTAATAAATTTAATCTATGTGGAATGGTAATCATAAATCTACCAGTCAAAGTAATACATTTAGTCTATGTAGAATGGTATTCATAGTTCGACTAGTCAAAGTAATACATTTTGTTTATATTGTACAGTAGTCATCGTTCTACCAGAAAATATAATAAATGTTATTTTGCGTTTATAGCTCGCCAAGTCATAATACTTCATACAATCATTAAGATGCATTTTCATTATTTTTTAATATAATCTTCTTATATATAATTTGATAAGCCCGTTTCCGGTAATATAAATTGTGGGGAAATGGTTGAACAGATTTTGACAAACGACCACTCATTTTAACGGTTAGGAGTCTAGGATGTCTGGAAGAATAATAGTTTTCCACGAAAACCCGATTTTTACAGAGAATTCTCAATTTTTCATTATTTGTTTAGTCACCATGGAAACAGTTTTTTGCTTCATGGCTGTAAATCTCTAAATAAAATATCTCTCTTTGGCTAAAAAATAATATCTAAATTTTTATTTGTTGGTCCGAACATATACAAATTTTCTCTTTGGATGAATATTTCTCTTTGGATGCTGGTCATAGCACATATAAATTGAGATTCCTAAACTGGGGAATCATTTTTTTTTTTGAATGCTGTTATCGTTAATTCGCATTTAAATAAATAATATTGAGCATAATTTGAAAATTAAAAGGTTAAGTTCGTGAAAGTATTGTCTACGTTTTGCTTCGTGCACGATTAAATGATGTTTAAATATGTTTTGCTATGTATTATAAGCTCAAAAACCATAAAATAATCTTGAATAATGTTTAAACATAGACAGTTTAACTATATAAGTATGAGTTTTGGTGTTCATTTTTTTCAAATAATGGGTTTTAGCAAATAGTAACACAATACAAATCCATAAGTTAAGCTATATTTTCATTTTACGGCTTAATTTTGAAGATATGATATTTAAAAGTAGTATTTTGTGTACCCCATTTATCTTTTCACTTCTTACAAATACACTAGTTCACTTATGTTTCTATGTTGATACTTAATTTTGAGGAAATTATATTTCAAAGTACCGCAATATTTTGTATACCACATCTATATTTTCATATTATCTCTATCTGACACTCTCTCACGCTATCACACATTCCCTCACACTCTCTCCCCTCATACACACTTTATAAAACACACTCTCTCATATAATCTTCTCTCATTCTCTGTCTCAAACTTTATCCCTCTCTCTCACACACTCTCTAACCTCACATACACTCTCTATAACACAATTTCTCTCACATTATATTTATTATACTCTCTTTAAAACTCTGTCAAACGTTCTATCTCTTGAACGCTCTCTCTTTTTCTCTCAAACTCCCTCTCACTCAAACTCCCTCTCACTCAAACTCCCTATGTCTCAAACTCTCTTTAAAAGACTCTCACTCTATATGGATCTCCCGCTTTCTATCTCACTTTCTATATCTCAAACTCTATCTCTCTCAAACTCCCTCCCTCAATTTATCTCTTTAGCTCTCTCTTAAACTCTCTCACTCTAATTTTCTCTTTCCAAACTAATCTCTTCCTCTCTAACTTTTTCTTTCAAACTCCCTCTCACACAAACCTTCACATTTTCTCTCTATTTCGCACAATATCTCTCCCAAATTATACTCTCTCCCTTTCTCTCTCTCTTTCTCACACACACACACACACACTCACACACACACACACACACTTTATCACAAATTCACCCTAACATATTTTATTTCTCTTTCACACACACACTCTTACTTTCTCTCACACACTCACTTTCTCACATTCGCACTCACTTTCTCACACTCACACTCTCATTATCACACTAACCCACACACTAACACAATCACATTCTCGAACACAGCACTCTCATTTTTTACTATCACATTTTATCACTTTATCATAGTTTATATACATACTGTAATTTTATAAGCCCGTTTCCACTAATAGAACTTATGAGAAAATGGCTGAACAGATTTTGATAAAAGATCACCGGTAAAAATAGTGGCCTAAAACTAAAACAGATTTTCATAGTGAATTTCCCATCTTTTCATTATGTGTGGGTAGTGACTCTAGTGTACAATCTTTATTTGTGTACATCACCATGGAAACCGTGATTTGTGTATAGTTTTATATCGATACATAAAATATCTCTCTTTGGTTAAAAATAATAGCGGTTCAATTTTTACTTAAGTGGCTTTGTGCAACAAATAGATAGAGAGCTGGGAAAGAGGTAGTTTTTGGATTCTCACCGTGGCGTGAAAGGGGATTTTTTTTATTTCAAATTAAACAGCGAAATCTAAATATCTATGTAAAGTTGATAGCTTTTGATGATTAAACTTTTAACTAGAAAGTCGAGTGAGGGCTTATTATAATATTAGACCTTTTCCTGGTAAAATTTTTCGAATGCATTTTAGTGCAATAATCTGCAGCCATCACTGCAACGATCCACTAGTATATATTATTTTACTGAATTTAATAAACATTTTAAAATTTTAAAGGTAGATATCCAATTCCAAAAACCCCTCGGGGCAAACCTATGAAAAACCTAGATCCCAAGTTTTAGGCCGATCGGTAAAACAGTTTAGGCTCTAGTCGGAGGTACAGACAGACAAACGGAAATTCAAAAATCACTTTTTCGGATCCAGGGAGTCATGAAACGTCAAGATTCATCAAAATCCCTAGTTCGATTTTGTTGACAATCACAATACTTTCTCTACCTGTAAGATAGCGAGAAAGTAAAAATGTTAATATATTTTATGTGCATTTTTATGGGGAGGGGTTCCATGGCCTTTGTCAGATTCTCAAAGGGGTCTGTGATCAAAAAAGGTTAAAAAACATTAATCTAGACTATTCTTATACGCTCTCCCTTTTTTCTTTCTTCAATAAACACATTTAAATCTTAAACTGCTGGGGGGGGGGCTAATACTCTAGATCTGGCCATTTTACGTTATCTTACCTCGGTTTCCTGGTGTATGGAGGAATTTATTTTTGAGGTGGGGACACCATTAGTTGAATTCTATTATCCCCAGATGGTTGGAATAGTCAGTATAGGGCATCGGAAGTTCCATCTACACTTGAAACTTCTTAGACTATAACATCAGGCGTTGTTTGTGTCCATGGTGGGCCACGGAGCAGGAGTGTGGACTTAGCAACTAAGAGGAGATAGGTCCAAAAGGAAACTCAGAAGTCTTCAGAGGAAGATACTCACAAGACTTTCTGGGGCATACAAAACGGTACCAACAAACATGATGTACGTCACCCTGAATGCCTGGCCCTTAGATTTAGAGGTGTGGAAGAGGGTCGCTGGATATTAACTCAAGAAAGGTGGATTAGACAGATTTGAAAAATTGACAGCCATTTGTGTAAGTAACATGAATGGCATAGAAGACGCTCTCCTGGAGTAGTGGCAAGCAGACTGGGAAGAGAGTAACACTGGCAGAAGGGCACTCCAGTTATTCCCTAATGTGAAAGAAGGCCTGGTAATGAGGCATCTTCAGCCTTCCCAGAGGCTTGTCCACTATACTACAGGACATGGCCCATATCGAGCGTCCCTCTACAGGAGGAATTTGAGTGAGACTGACTCCTGCTATTGTGAAGAGAAGGTGACACCGGAGCACGTGATCTTAGAATGTACATTCACAGAAGGCGAGAGAATGGAGCTATCAATGCCTATACAGGCAAACGTCATAAAAAATATACTGAGGGATGTGAACCGGTGGAGCTACCTCAACAAGATAGCAAACAGGGTATCGAAGGTAGAAAGGGACAGACATATGAACGAACTAAAAGATAGGAGACTAGGACAGTACAGAGACACGGGACAAAACGAACAGGAAGAAACGATGGAGGAGGAAGGGACGAGTGAGGATGACTAAGAAAGAGAAATAACATCAGATTCAGACAAGATATTACCACACTGATGTAGCAAACAAATCCAGAAGTTGAGGTTAAAAGGGAGGATGGACACAATCTTGATTAACTCTGGACACATCTAATGCTCTAGCAGAGGGAATGTGACTCACAGGGATACCAGCGGTGGTAATCGCTGATGAACATAGAGGTGTCTGGAATACCGGCTAAAAGGGAAGGAAAATAAAGAAGAAAATAAAAGAGACGCCGGAGATTGCTCCTAGCTCAAATAGTCCCGCCTGCTTGGAAACAAGCGTGATGTTGGGCTGGAGTCATCGAGCACTCCAGGGATGTCAACCGGTCACGGGAGGAAGTGACCAGAGAAATGTGACTCCTTACAAGGAAAAGTTACAAAACTGAAAAGACTGAATACAGCACTAGATATAAGTTAGTTTAAGTAAATCTAGGTCCTAAAGTAGGCAAAATGAATAACTAAATATGGCAAATGTTATTCCAATAGGTAAATCAAGAACAATTATAATTCACAGTTCAATAAAAGAAAATTAGTGGTTTTGCTACATAGTAACTGGAGCTGCCAACTCCCCAGGTGGTGGATAGGGAGGTGCTCGCCTCCACTTGATGTCCTATGGGCTCTGAAAACATGGTCCCAGGTGGTGGATAGGGAGGTGCTCGCCTCCACTTGATGTCCTATGGGCTCTGAAAACATGGTCCCAGGCGGCAACTGTGAGATCAAGCGGGGGAGGGTACCGGGCAAATAATGATGGTGGAAGGCAGAGGGGACCACGTTGGGGGCCCAGTGTACCAAACATTTACAAAGAGTGAAAGCACACACTTTGCTAGAGGTGAAGGAAGTGTTTGGTAATCCCGGGACCGAGATTTGAGCCGCCGGACCCCTAACAAATAAATTTGACACCTTAACCCTAGACCACTGGGTCCCCTTGTATTTAATAATATAATATCTATAGTCTGTGAACCTCCTCCAATTACACTTTGTGAATACCTTGTCACCTAAAAAATGTTTTACATCATCCATAGCCACTGCATATTTGCTAACTGACATGTTGTGTTTACAGCGGATGGCAAAGTGGACTATCAGGGTACAATGGACGCTATCTGGCAGTCGCACCTAGAACAACTAGTGCCGTGTGGGGCGTGTGGCCGAACCTTCATGCCAGACCGGCTTCCTATCCATGAGCGATCCTGCAAGGGCTCCAAGTGAATGAAACTTCACAACCAGTTGCTCATACTAAATACTCGACAGTCACTATGTGACGGAACGTGCTTAATAGTCCTATATCAATACTTTTATAACAAAATATAAAGGTGTTAAAATAATTATGTTTAACTTACTTTTTTTAATTTCTTCTTTCTGTAAAACAACATGATTGCCTTGTAATAAATAAATCAAACTATATTGTTTAATTATCATGTCCTGATAGAATAGTAATTACTCATAGTTTAGTTTGTTGTTGAGTGGCCAGTGACTGCTTACAGACAGTTCGGGTCAATTGAATATATTGAATCAGGCCAGTAGAAATAGGGAGTGGTGTATTACTACCCCCTTGGTCTGGGAGAGGAAAGTGGAAGTAATATAGCCTGAGAGGTAGATGAATGTTTGGCCATTTATTTCAAATTATATTTATAAATAGATCCCCTTCATTCAATAGTATAATATGTAGCTTTCAATTTCACGTACTTTAATATATTTGAGTTGATAATTAAATGTGTTATTAACAATAATACTCACATCAGAACCGTACCCATTTTTCTAGTATTTGTTTGGTGGGAGGAAGAGCGTCTGTATAAGCTTTTTGGGAGAAATTATCTAAATCTAGCAAAATGGCTAAAATTATTGAAAGGTCAATCCAACTGCCCTTCCTTTCATATCGGCCTGTATTAATTGTTTATTTCAGTTTGATTGCTCGTCCCTGATGACTGAGAGCCGAGTTTTTGTCCAGTAAGTTCCCCTACTCAGAATGTTTCAAACGTAATCATTCCCGTTGATTTGGGCCAGTGTCTTACTTCCCACGTCTTCACTCGTATATTCCTATCTCCAGAGAACACAAACAACGGGGGCCCAAAATAGATTCTGATGTCCTCACTCGTCTATTCCTATCTCCAGAGAACACAAACAACTGGGGCCCAAAATAGATTCTGATGTCCTCACTCGTCTATTCCTATATCCTGATAACACATATTACATTTGGTTTAAAGGAGCGGGTATCGGCCCAGTTAAGGCTAGAACTAGAAGTTATGAGTAACACAGTAAAATGTCAAAGAATTCAAACAGCGTCCAAAAGATAGCAACCGACTCGCATAAACATTAATTACTACATTATATAATTAGTCCTACAATGTTCTTGGTAGGAAGGCCTGAAAAAAACAAAACAATACAAATGTTATGGGTTTCAATTAAACAACAGCAAGAATAGGATCTACCTACCGGCCTAAATTTAAAACAAGTTAACATTAGGACATGCTACTACACTGACGTTAAGTTAATTAACAACCAGCATCAAGCAACTCATTAATTGACCTAGACACAAGCTAAGTTACAGTACAGTATCGGGATTAAAATTACCTAATAAGACCAAAAATAACCAAACAGCGTCACCAAGTGACATTAGAACTATTTAACATTAACTCTTCAAAGTGACCAAAATAGGGACAAATGAGATGGCCAAAGCCCATCACGTAAATAATTTACGAAAAAGTATAACCTTGCCGTGAATCGAAAACCTATCCATTTCAACATTTACATATTAAAGTGACTTCAAAAAACAAATTGGACGTTAAGTGTCCATCATACATAATTTATTATATAAAACATAAACTAGTCATTTGGTGGCATAATGACCTGTAAAACTACAAAAAGGCGTACGCCCAGTGGCCTGGGTACAAGTTACAAAATAGGGTCTTATATAATTAAACAACGCCATTTGGTGACAACGACTAATTAAATATACAAATATTAAAGTGACCTTGAAAAAGATAAAAGTGATGGTAAGAGCCCATCGTGTTAATTTTAGTTATTTAAACCAGCCATCTAGAGGCCGATAGAAAATTAATTATTATTTAATCCTCAAATGAATAGAAAAACAAAATAATTTATAAGCCCAAAGATAATTAATCATCAATTTAAATAAATATTTATTTATAAAACAATAATTTAGAAAGAACATGAAGATTTTAAGCTGAAAGAAAATTCTGAAACTATTTAAAGATTACATCTGCCGCAGATAGTGCTGCTTACCTATGCTGAAACCGGTGGTATAATGAGTGAATCACACAGGTGAAACAAGCCAATACATAGTCCAAATAACATAACCACGTGATCCCTGAGATAGATTGAAATAAATGCAAAGGAGTATGAAGAGATAAATGGG
>CABFWB010009946.1:0-10957 GCA_902151455.1 Timema bartmani | reverse complement strand
ATTAAATAATAACTACCATCAGATTTAAGGAGTTTAGTAGGACAAGTTTTTTTAGATATTTGGTGGGAGTTCCCCCTTAAAAATTTGTCATAATCTCAACATAAGTTTTTTTACAATCACAATACTTTCTCTTGGCATGAGAAAGTAAAAACGTAAGTAAGAGGTGGCACACTAAACTAGTTCAAAATGTTGCTAGTCCTTAAGTGGCACACTGGTCCAAGGCATCACTTTCATGTTAGACTAGACTGCCAATGACAGTGTACACTTCATTTAAATTCAACCTTTCTTATCCATAACTCATCAACGTAAATAGTACATATGCATGTAACCTGAAGAGGTAGAAAGACGTGAAGCTAAAAATATATACATTCAACTCTGGTTATAATGAACCTCTACAGACTCAGATATTTTGTTCACTTTGTCCGAAATTTATTAAAACCTATTTTTAAAATTTATTTTAAAGTAGTGGGTGATTGACAAACAAAATAAGAGTTCAAATACAATTGCTCTTTACTGAAATCTATTGATTAATATTTTAAAAAATCAGTTATATACTGTTGTTTATTGTGTACGATTTTAGTTAATATTTTTTCCAGATCCTTCTCTAGAGTCTGTGCTTTTACCACACTTGATTCCACACTATCCATGCATTCAAAAAAACTAAATTGAGTAGAAAAGGCTAATTTTTTGAGTTTCATATTCCACCTTTGAAGAAAAGGATTAGTGAAAACAATTACTAAATGGCCACAGCCTGTCATTTACTGTCCTATAACTTCTGTCATATTCATACAACTCAGAAGACTGTCTTCCTTTACTTGCAGCACACAAAGGTATTAAAACTTAAGCCAGGTCATTGAGTATAGTGACTATTTAAGTTCCACCCCCCGTCCCCCTCCACATTCCATACTTCCAATCAAGCTTTGTGCTATCTAAACAATAACTCAGGTAGGCAATCGGCATCTTCAAGTTCAAACAACAAAAAAAGTTATGTTTTTAAAGAATTATATTAGAATGACATTTATTATTGAAAGTTTCAATTTTTCTGTGCACAAATACCGGAGTTGAGGGTTCATTATAAACACATTTTTAACACACATTGAAATGTATGTGGGTTGGGACCAATGAATTAGGTTCACTGTAGCCGATTGTTCACTACAACCGAGTTCACTAAAACCAGAGTTGACTATATAATAATTATTATTCTTCATCGTTTTCAAGAAGACCTATTATCAAGTATTTCTACATGACATTAGAATGATGAAAGACTGAACGACGCTGCTGGATCGTGATTAACAAATCACTGGACTTCAACTGCCGGTCGTGACGGTTAACAGTTCTTAATAAACATCTCCTTAAGAAGTCACTCTTGCTAAAGACTGGACTGCAGGTGATGGAGATAAGGAAGTTCGAGTCCTGGTTGGGTATAATGAGTTTTTCCCCCTAAATGGTCCAACTCTCAATGCAAATGTGGGTACACTTCTTTTAAATTATACTTTCTTTGTAGATCAACTTCCTTTGGAGGGAAAGTAAAGCCATCGGTCCCATGTCGATTGTGGTATGTAAAAGAAGGTTGGAAGGTAGGTTTTCCCGGAAAAATGTGTAGGCCCTTTCACTCTTGCTCATAGAAATTCTCGTGTGATGATATAATTAGTTGGTTTAGAAAGTGCACGTTAAATACCTCAAATAAATAAAATTTTCTTTCTCTCAAGGGTTTACTACAATTGACTAGTAATGTATTAAACCCCACACTTTGAGGAAATAAATCTAACAATAAATGATTCAAAACGTTTAATAACAGCAACAATACACCGTTTTGCAAACACATAGTCCAAGCAACAGGACAAACAGGAACCAATGAGAGACCACTAGATGGTATGAAAAGGAGAGAAGGTAGTTATAGCTAGATACCTCTTATTTGTGGTAGATAAATATTTGGATTTTGTTGGATACAAATTCGGATTTGGGTGTATAAATTTGATAAATAAAATAGATTCTTCGGCTAAAAATGGTAACAAACTTGTATTTTACTGGTAACGGGCAACAGATTAAACGATTGCTGCCTAAATTTGTATATACCATTCAAACCAGAAATAGGACGTTAAAAATATATCATTTAATTTGCTTAGACATTGTTGATTTTTATTATTCTTTTGAAATTTTAAATATTTGAATTTGGTAATATCATGGAGGTTGTTATAGCCGGTTGAATAACATATTTTAACAATGTTCTTTGGTCGACAGAAATACATTCTCTAGACTAAGGGTACCTTTTTCTTTGTTTATTGGTATTTTATATCATCAATTCACATTTAGGGTGACCTGGCGATCTAGGGGTAAGGTGTTGGACTTCTGTGCTCGAGGTCTGAGGTTCAATCCTCGGTCCCAGCACAGCTTTATCTGATTGCCAAACCCTTCCTTCCCCTCTGACAAGACGTGTATTAATCACAACTTGTGAATGTATGGAATGCCAGGCCTCCACCATGGTTTGGATTTCACGTTAAACTGTAGGTCTCCATTTAATCTCACAATCACCCTACCATTGCACATTAGCGTAAGTGCGTACAACCCAAATGGGTAGTAAGACGTGCTGATAATAATAATTCACATTTAAAAGGTCAAGTAGTCAATTTCACAAACATATTTGATTTTGTTTTTGTTTTGATTCCCCAACATATTATTAATTTGAAAGTGCTATAATTAACTTTAAATATTATGTTTTGATAGCTGTTTGAATGATCTAAGTAAAACTTCGTAAAAACACGTCTTGTGAAATTTTGGTGTCCCTGCCGATGACTTAATTTAATGATGCACCGATACCTACGTTGGTGCTTGCAGGATCAATCCGCTGATATTTTCACCTCTTTTTACCTTCTTCCGAGAACGGAATCGAATTATTCTGAAAGTCTTTAATGTTCTATACCAGCTGTTTCCAAACTGTTTCCAGTGGTACGTAGAGCTAGTCCCGGTGTTATGCCGTGAGAAGCCAAACAAAACAAGCAAATTAGAGTCGGAAAAAGATAGGGCCTCATCAAATCTTATAAATATATTCTGACCCAGTCTAGCCAAAAGTAAAACAATTGTAAGCAGAGATTGGAGGATTGGCAACATTGATTTAAGCTCAGACAGCCGGTGCAGCCACACAGTCTATGTCTTTTTTTTTTTTATCCCTGGGAACCATTAAAAATTTACTGAAATAGTCAATATTCAGCATTATTTTGATGGTACTCCAAATTACGGAAATTGTTAGGATGGTACGCCATTAAAAAAAATTGGGAACCGCTGTTCTAGACAATATAGGCAGAATGACTTGGTGAGCTTACACAGCAACCATCAAAACATGACTTCATAACATAGAGTAATTATTATTATTAGCACCGCATCTTACTACCAGTTCAGGTTATACGCACCATATAGTAGTCATCAAAGTAATTTACAAGCGATGGTATTTCTCAAGTAGTGGTAAAAATGCTATAGGACACCAATATAATTTAAATCTCATTTCAACAAAACTAGTTAGACACAATATAAACCGCTTGCATTTGATTAATGAACACTAAAATGGTATTTGCGAACCATACTAACTGGGTGGAATGTATCATACATTTCCAAAGAATATACATTTGATATAATTAATACAAACCAGGGTTTAATGCTTGCATTGTACTTAATAAGTAGCTTACACAATTAATTAATGATTTCTTCTCCTTTGTTATATATTAACAGAGTCAAAAAGAGTGTTCAAGTTTTGCCAAAAAATAATAATTTGAAAACATCAATTTCCCCCTATTCCAAACAAAATAAGGCTCCACTTGTACATAAATATTTGAATACTTTATTCTAGCTCATCATATTATCAGGAAGGTAGTTTATAGGAAGTGCACCCATGTTAGTAGACACATGGAATAAGATGCCGGTATCAACCGCTTGGGTTTACTTGTGATGGGGAGGTAAAGGTTTGAATCCCAGTATGGTGCATTAAGATGTTTTTTCTTAAATGGCTCACACTCCCTACACGTAAATGTGAGTATATTTATTGTAAATTGTACCTTCCTCATCCCTATCCTATTAGGGTCGATATATGGACATCCCAGAACAGTAGTTAGATCCGGATCACACATGCACATTAGCAGGAAGAGTGTATCCAGCTGAGATTATAACCTCCACCTCCTCATCACAGGCACTTCAGTCTATTGCAAGACAAACCTGGGACCAGCGGTTTCCAGCTTGGGGTCACAATACCATTCGGTGTCATGGTAGGTTTCAGGGGGGAGGGGCTCACAATACTTTTTGAGGTTTTGGTCTTATGTTTACATTTTAAAGTGATTATAATGAAGACCTAGACTCAGATGGGAGGATAACATTAGAATGGACTTTAAAGAGATAGGGTGTAATGAAGTGGGTTGAATAGAACTAGCTCAAGATAGGGATAGAGTGCATTCAGGTGGACTAGTTAGAACTAGCTCAATATAGGGATAGGCTGTAATGAGGTGGACTAGATGGTACTAGCTCAAGATAAGGATAGGGTGTAATTAGGTGGACTGGATAGAACAAGCTCAAAATAGGGAAGGTGGCGTACTTTTTTAAGTGCAGCATTGCACATTCGAGTTCCTAATGCTATATAGTTAGTAAGAAATTCCATGATTTACACCCACAAGTGAGCTATACCATACTGTGCAAACGCTGTTGTTAGCGAAGATAGTGTCAGCATTTGCAAATAGAGGGTGTCATGTTGTCAGCACAATGCGTCATTATCAGGTGGCCAAACCAGAGCTGCTACTTATTTATTCAATTAACTTCTCATGTGTTGTCCTCACGAGGCTGAGTTTGACCCAGTTTCAAACTCGCTGCTTTACAAATAAACTATGGAAGCTCCTGAGATTGAACCCAGGACCTCTGGATATGTAGCCAGGAACTTTGACCACTAGATCATAGTGGTGGTCTAGAATAAGTGAGTATAATGATTAAAGAAAGGTGTGAAATTCAAATATAATTGTAAGCGATTAAAATGACAAAAACTGTGAAGTTACCGGTACGTTTTAGATCCTTTTTGGTTACTCAATCCTTGACAGTTGGTTTCTGACTTAGTTTGCTGTAGCAGTCTCATGTTTGGGAGAGTGACGCTGCTAGCATAACTTACAAAATGTTAGAAAATAATAATTAATAAATTATATTGCGGGCCGTATCCTTTACCCTGCAAAGTCGCGTTATAACCAGGAAGCTGTTTACGTTCAACTCAAGATCTGATTACGACATAACCTAAGCTATGAAGGTAATTAAGATAGTGTAAAGCAATGGCATCCGCATTAGCGTAGATATTGGATGAGAAGACCACACAATTAAGTCTTTCGTTGAAAACTAACTCCAAGTGCACCCGGACGAGATTCAAACCTCGACATACCGTGAACCAATCCATTGCGGTTAAGGGCTTAGAAAGGTGGAGGTCCGAGGGGTCCGAACTCCTCTGGCATTATCTGGATGCCCCCTTAAAGGAGGGCCACAAAAATATACACAAACCCAATGTTTCTAAGTTTTTTACTCTCACTGCAGTTTTAATTGTGTATGTCATCAACCAAATATTAGTTAGTGAATATTTTAATATTCACCTTCAAGATACACCTTTTAAAACTTCCGATTGTAAAATTAGCTCTGTCAACATTTCAAATACTGTACTTTTTTCATATTCATATGGAATTGAATAACAAAGGACATTTTGTGGAATGAGCTGAGTAAGTGGGGTCCGAGAAAATGAGGCAAACATTTTTGATATCACCTGTAAGATCATACTTGTGAAATCACCCGATGAAAAGAGCAGCTTAAAGGGGGAGTCAAAAATAAATGAGGAAAACATAACATTATATTAGGCTGTATAAAACAATCAATTCCTAAAAATGTGATTTTGAAAAAAAATATTTGTGTACTACAGACTGACTATCTTCTCAATCAGATAAAGTAAAAAAAATGTTCATTTTTTTATTACAGTTCCTATTTCAAATCTTGTTCACGTAACACTATGTTTGAGAACTGTGCGGCCTTAGTGTACTTTAACAAATAAATATATTTAACTTTTTTTTTTAGTTTAGTTTAATTTTTTTGATATTATTAATGCTTCAAACCTACGCACATTAACAAAATATATATTCGCACATTAACAAAATATATATTTTCTATATTCTTATATTTTCATGTATTTTGAATTAAAAATTATAATTATATTAAGAAATAAAAAAAGTTTTCTACTTTGTATATTAATTTAGAAAAAACTCTATAAACAACAACCATTATTTTAGGGAATTTTTAATTCCATCCTTGCATACTCTGGACGCAAAGAATTATCACTTGCGATTCTTCCATTAGACCAATGTTAAACTGTAGTTCTAGCATTTGACACCACGTAGCAACACAGTCGAGCTTAACCTGTGCTACTCGGATGTCTTCAAGATTGATGAATGAACTTTCCTCGCCCCCGGCCCCCCCTCCTCGCTCTCTTTTCCTTCCGAACAACATAACAAAGCCCTTGCTGGCCCCACTCATCCTTTTTGCTTGACTGGTTTACAAGCTTTATTAGTACTAGTCACCTAACCTTTTACACTGTTGTCAATATGTGTAGAGAATGAATGAGAAGAATTCCTAACAAAACCAAAATGTATCATCCGGGCAATGACTTCAATAGGAGTATCAGTGGTGTGTTCAGGGCTCCACAAGCGCGAGTTTTTTCTATAAAGATTGAGATTAGGAAAATATCAAAATATTTATGATATAATCATTAAATAAAGTATATATTGAATATTTAAATCATTGAGTTTTGGTTTAAATAATTTCTATATCATAATAAAAAAATATATTTGCTAAAAAATGGGTAGAAAGAAAGGTGATAAAAAGGTCATGGCTGTGAACACAAAAGAAGTAGTAGAGCTTATATAAAAAATAAAAAAAAATCACAAAACGAGAGGAAGTTAGACAAACTGACTTTACCGAAAAAAGAGTTGAGATTTTAAATGAAGATATGAAATCGACAGATTCATCAATTGAATACAAGATTTGGAAGCTATTTGGTATGAAGAGAATACAGACCGAATAAAGTAATACACTTTTATTATTATAATTATAATATAATTAAATAGTAAGGTTTATGAGTGATATCTTCAGAAAGTTTCTTTACGCTTTTCGAAAAATTACTCCAGAAACATCGATTTAATTTCTATGTCAAAATATAATATATTAAAAAAACTTTGTTATAATATAAACTTATATCACAATATTAGTTAGTAAGAATCCTGCTAATAATCGTAAAAACTTGTATTAGTTTCTTAATCATATTTAAAATAAAATGTTTTGTTAATAATAGTTAGTTTAAATACTTTTTGTTTAAATCTTTCTGTAACCTTGTTACAACATATAAACATTAAGAGGTTGTCTCACTCACCATCCTGGCCCCAGTTGACCCGTTTCAGCAAAACTATAACTCCACAACGCATCACAGCACTGCCTAACATTAGGCTGAAGCGAGGCCCGCCGCGCCCACAGAAAAAAAAGAAGAGTGATATGCGCGAGCTCACTGCGCTCTATCGGCCGCGCTCGGTCAACTTGTAGAACTGTTCTTCCACACGCATCTGGAGACGTGGAGCATGTTATAGTATGTTTTAGACGCATGGTTCCCCCTTCCCCTCTCTCCCTCCTATTGTTCCCGCGCCTAAAGAGCACGTGCCATATTTTTAGGGCATATAATGATGGTGTGTCTGTGATGTAGGCACATATTACTTACTGGCTACAAGGTGAGCTACATTGTCAGAGGCTGATTTAAACGTTAGGTTATTCAAAATTCTCTTCTGACTTAAAATGTTGTATTATATTCAAAATTATTGTTCTGGACCAGTAAAAATTAAAACTTATTAATTATTGGCACTAGTGGACTTAGTAAATTTTGGGCTCTTAAAGCCATAATCATATTTAATATCTTTGGGCGGTTATTAAAAACCATTTGTTCAGCTTTATTATGATCCATATGGGGAACTTTTCTTATCCGATTAACGGATGGTTTTTTTTTTACCCTGCAGGTACCGCCACTTGGGACGGTCAATTAAACTGATGGCGTTTGCCAGCTCTTCTTATTTTAATACTTTAGGGAATTATATTCATCTTGTTATTTATTAAGAGACTATTTATCATTGTTGGAAATATTTAAAGTTTATGGGTTGTTAGTCAAAGAACTTAATGAGGTTTCTGTCCATTATCTCATCAGAAAACTACGCTTACTTTTTCTACACCCACACCAATAATTTGTTTCACTTTTCACAAAAGAAACAGGCTCAATGCTGAAAGTGACCTGAACTTACGTATCGTTTGTGGTTCCTGACTTTAAAGCTTTGTGCCATCAAAAGCAAGCGCATTCTTCTCACTACGTCCCGCAAAGATGTGAATAGCTGTTAAAGGTTCGTAAACAATTTTCAAACTTAAGTCGGCATGGAATTTTGTGACTATAGGAAGGGATTTCAGTTATGTCAAAGCATCAATTTACAGTACCACTTTAAAAAACCCATTTGAAATGTAATAATATTGTGACAGTAAAAATAAGAAAATGTTACTATTTTGCCTATTTAATTTTAGTTTTAATTTTTTAAATAAATGTATAATTATTTGAATTTGTACTTAGTTTCAATATTCTTTCATTATTTTTGGTGATGTATCCCACAGTTCTATAGTAGGTTAATTTAAGGTATTAAACCTTTTGATTGCAATTAATAAAAACATTTTATAAAAATTAGGTATAAAATTAAGTGTGTGGCTATGGGGGTTCGCGCAACTCATGTTTGTGAAAGGGGTTGGCGAGTCGAGAATGTTTGGGAAACACTGGTCTAAGGCATCACTCTCGCAATAGACTAGAATGCCGATAGTGGGGAGATTGGGGCACAATGCCTGTGTGTGTAGTGAGGGTACTTTTCTCTAAATGGCTTTCCACTCTCCCTTTACACAACTGCGGGTGCACTTCCTCTAAATCCAACGTTCTTCATCCCTAACACATTGATAACAGTTTTTTCATTATCACAATTCCTTTTCTATAAATAGTTGACAATGTATTAGTAATTTAGAAAAACTATATTTCCACATCTAATAAAAACTTTATATATCACCAGATTTAAATTAGTGTATTTCAGGTTCAGGGACAGCTACACGTAGCTCAGGTGGACAAATGCTATATAGTTGTCTTCATTGATGATAAAACACCTCTTTTCATAGAATAAATAAAGAAAGATGAAGAAGGAGTCAATTAATTGCTCCAAAAGTTAAAAATGTCTTTTAAGAGTGCGTGTTGCTAGAAATTGTACTTAGAAGAGTTCCAAGAAAACTTAAATGTTTGGATACCAATCTATAATAGAAGTGCAACGCACCATTACTTCGCAAAAGAAAAAAACAATTAAAGCATCCATTGGTGTAAATACTAAGTACTATCAAAAGGTGTTATAATTGTATAATTTGTGGGTGAACTAGATTAATTTAAATATGTAAAAATTTTATAGAATATTACAATATTTATAAAACAGAACTTTATTTTGAATTCAACCAAGTTAGTAGAATACAATAAGATATACAGTAATTAGGTTTGCAAATTCTTATAGAGAGAGTTGACTGATTTTGATAGATAGGGCCTTATGAGAGGCCTTTTTTCCTTCTAGTATCCTACTATTCACTATTATTTTGGTTGAAAAATGAGGCCTCTTCCAAGCATTTCCAACCAAAATCAGTATATAGTAGTAGTTCAGTTGTACAAATATTTTTATTCGTATGAGTATCATAAATAATATAATACAATAAATTTGTAGAAATTCTTTAAATCACACGTTAATAGGCTAAGCCTAAAAAGCGATGATAAAACCAATAGTTACTATTATATCATATTTTGTTTATCTTCAAGGAATTGTTGAAGTATTACTTTAGTTGAAAGATTTATAATATACCTCTTACACTATTGGACCAGTTATTATGGACAGGAGGGACAAAATCATATAATTTACTAATATACAGGATTTATTATAGATAATGTAAGCTATACAATGCTTGAGTGAAATTCAATCAACTCACTCTTCTATGCATTGAACATAATTGCTTAAAATACGAATTTCAGGAAAACTATTTGAATGTGTTATTAATATATTTAAAGTTTTATATGCGTATTGGACTCTCAAGAAGATAGAAAAGAAATACTTGAATAGATTTAAAATGTGGTGCTGCAGAAGAATTGAAAATACCATATGGACAGACAGGGTGGCGAATAAAGAAGTCCCAAGAGGAGTGGGTGAGAAGAGAACTATTTTGGGTGTGATTCTTTGGAACAAAGCAAACTGGATTGGACACATCCTTAGGAGGAACTTTCTTTTACATGACTTCATATTAGGCAAGGTTGAGGGAAAGAGGAGCTTAGGAAGGAGGAGGATTCATATTTTGGATGACTTGAAGGAAGGAAGAAAATTCTAGGAGCTGAAGAAGTAGGCAGAGGACAGGGCGCATTGTAGGTTTAAGTTCGCTGACTAAAGGAATGGACCTGTCGTAAGACAGAATCCTTGATAGTAATAGTAACAATAATAATAGTACGATAATAATTATTAATAATATTATTATTATTGTTTTAATATGTGTATAGAAAGTTTAATTAAAATTGGCTAACTAAAAATTAGGTTGGTCAATGGTGACTCAGTAAATATAGGTTACAAAAATAATGTAACCATTGTGAGTGATATAATTTTTTTTTAATAAAGAACTATTTTTAAAAATGCTCAAATTCATTGACATAAATATGGCATTGTACGCAAGTTACAAAGGTAGGTATATATTTTTGATTCCGAGACGAATTGCATGATTTCATTAAAATGAGATGAAACTGATTTTTTTTAAAAATAAATGGTACGGCGCACCGCACAGACTTTCTCTCTCTTTCTATAAACTCGTAAGATTTCTGAACGGA
>CABFWB010009945.1:0-10968 GCA_902151455.1 Timema bartmani | reverse complement strand
ACTTCCCTCATTAACGTATCAACATTTACAAAAATCTAAATAACGATATTCCCACAAACATCTAAGTATCGATATTTCCATGAAATCTAAGTATCGATATCTTCACAAACTCTAAATATCGATTTTTTACAAAAAAATCTAACTATCGATATTCACCTAAAATTCGATATATTTTTTTAATCTTGCCAAAAATTAACATCGACATAAGATTTATCTGACAATTAATTTACCCATTTTAAATATTTTAAATATGGCTAAACCGAGAATTTTGAAAAGTTAAAAACAAAGCAAGTTTATATAAAATAAATATTAAGCCAAAATTGAAATTGTTCTTACATTTTATCAACACGAATCTTCAGCTTATTTTCCCTCAATTAAGAAATTACCAAGAGTGAGTGACCAAGAGTGACGACAAGTTGCCCCATTACCATTATATATACACAAGAAAACCCCAGAGAACATTGGAGAACGGGATTTTAGGAGGGGGAAGACCTATGGATCACCAAGGAAGGGATGCGCATGACCACAATTGCTTCCACTATATTCTACATGGAACTGGTCTTTTCTAGAACAAGGTAGAACAGCATATATTCACAATTACGATCTTTGGAACACTTTCACTACGCAGCCAGTGGACGCCGTTCGAACCTTGCGGCGGGCGGCCAGTCTTTATCGTGTCTGGCTAGGCTTGCACGTGTTATTGTTTATCTCCGACTTGTAGTGCATCGAAGCTGGGATGGTGAAACCGGGTAAGTTGTATACTTTTTATGACATGACTCTTCTACTCTTGTAGCCAAGTGCTACAACTCTACAAAACAGAATAATATATTATAGATAATCGATGAGAGAAGAGTACAACCCTTTTTGAAATAATTTTAAGTGTGTTTTGGTTATTCAAAAATATCCATATGTTTAAATTAAATTTTAATCATCTCATTCATTTGGGTTCACTTTCACCACTCTACCCGCCTCGGTGGCGAAGTTAGCTAACGTGCTAGTTTCGTGTTGAGCTAGGCTGCCAAGGAACGGTGAGATCGAGGTTCGAATCTTTGTCGGGTGAATTGGGGATGGCTTTTCCTTAATAGTTTTCCACTCTCCCTCCATGCTAATGTGGGCTCACTTCCTCTGAATTCAACCTTCTCAATTCCTAGCCCATTAGCGTAGTTAGTACATAAGCGTATAACCCAAACGGGTAGTAAGACGTGGTGTTGAATAAAAATAACTTGCACCACTGACGCTCTCTAAGGATAGAAAAAAAAAGATGAAGAATAACAAAAGTTATTGCCGCCAAGTCATAATGATAATAGTGATACATTGACTAAGATATATATCGCAGTCAATGAGTGACAGCTATTCACGGAAGAGGATATATTTATATTATATATATATAACCTCAAAATGTGTATGTTATATATATATATACATTGCATGTAAATTTTAAGGTTACATATATATATAACATAACCTTAAAATGTATATGTTATATACATATATATATTTACATGTTATATATATAACATATATTAATATGTTATAAATATAACATATATTTATATGTTATATATATATAACATAAGTTTTAACTGCTATTTAGTTAATGCTGTCATCTGGTAGACAGTCACAAAACATTTCTAATTCACTTCCTATTATGATTATAAAGGTATGTCTTATTTAAATTAATTTTCAAAAAGTGGCTGGTGCCTTTATGGGGTTTGAGATACTGTAGTTGTCCTGGAAAATGTGTATAGTGTGACTTTACCCTTTTCCCTTAACACCCTTCAGTTGTTAGTATCTGTAAATCCATATTATTAATATTATACCCAGTGGCGATGCATTGTTATTATTAGCACCACGTCTTACTACCCATTCGGGCTATGCTCACGTGGCTATGCATAATGATACTGTTTTGTTAAGTTGAGTTATGAACACTCACCAAGGGACACACTTAACGATGTCAAAAATGGATTTTTATGAAGTTATATAATACAGTACGACTACTACTACAAATAATAATAATAATAATAATAAGTAATATTATTATTTACTTTTTGCTAAACCTTCCGTGAAATATATAATTTTGGTTTTGCTATTTTTCCTTTTAAACGCAGTTTTCGTTCAAAAGACAAAGCCTCTGTAAAATTATTTATCAAAAAGTCAACTGAATCAAAATAAATCATTGTTGACGTCTACAGCGTCTCTCATATTCTCCTACGGTACATACACTAAATCCTAAAACATCACTGATACCTATATATCATATTATGAAATTTAAAACAACTCCATAAAATAATAAAATTCACGTCACAATCACAAAACTAAACCAATCTATATTGAAATAAACCTTTGAAACACAGTATACATGCTCCGAATGTAACACTCACGAGTCGGGGATAGACTGCTTTACTGCTTGCCTTCGGTGGTTGAGATGAATAGTTGCGCGATCATTACCCTCCTAGCTCCCCACAGAGCTGATTCTCCGGGTGCTTTAGGGCTTAGGCTGGAAGGTATCAGCTTATCTTGCCAAAAGGAACAGACACATTCGCTCGCGCGCTTGCTAAAATGTCACTACTCTTTTAAAAAAATTGTCATTAAAATTACAATATTACATCTTTTTAATGTAAAGGTATGTTTTATCTCCTTTTTCAAAACCTTTTGAGATAGCTAAGCTTATCCTGCATACCCTGACGTCTCGTTACTGATTATACCTGCTTTCACATTAAAAACAGTATAACTCACTAACACACTGAGGATAGTAGCACGCAGCAAAACAGTATAACTCACTAACACACGGAGGATAGTAGCACGCAGCAAAACAGTAATGTGGTCAATGGAATCGTGCTTTGAAACAACAATAAATAGCCCGCTTTTGTGGCCTCATGGTCTAACGCTCTAATCTAGTGTTGGATTAGACTGCCGAATACGGGTAGATCGGAGTTCAATCCTAGTCGGATGCACTGAGGTTGGTTTTCCCCTAAATGATTTTCCACTCTACCTCCACGCAAATGGGGCACATTTCCTCTGAATTAAGCCTTCCTGATTCCTAACCCATTAGTGTAATTAGAACAATGGCGTATAAGCTGAACAGGAAGTAAGACGCGGTGCTAAAAAACCTGGAAACTCGTACACATAATATGTGTACGAGTTTCCAGGTTTGACATATTATGTACAGTAACAACGTTACCATGGGCCAGAAAGTAATATAAGTGTAGCAGACGAACAGGCCGGTCAGAGTTTTCTCGTGGGCTAGATTGGGCCAACAGCCCGTTAATTTACGAAGCCTGCTCTAAGGCATCACTATCGCCGTAAACTGGACTCACAATAACGGAGATATTGGGGTTCAAGTCCCGGTTAGGTGTAATGAGTTTGTTATTTTCTAATTGGTATTCCACTCTTCCTCCACGCAAATGCGTATATAGTTCCTCTAAAATACAACATGAACTATCACCAAAGCTTTAGAACAAGTATTACGTAGTCGTATAACCTGAAAAAATAGTAAGACCCTGAGATAAAAAAAAATATAAATAGATTTTAAATTAATATCATGTGTGGATAAAGCCATAAATCACTTGATGCCCTAACATTGTCATGTGTTTCATGGCCTACTATCCACCCAGGATATCCTCAACTAAAGTAGGTAATAAGAAAGGAGAGTGATGGATGAAATATACATCCATTTGCGTTCAGGAAGAATATAAATTAGTTCTGTAAAGAAAAATCACCATAATACACTGAGATGTAATTTGAAAACCAATTTTCCGTCACCATCCAGCCTGACTGGACGAGATGGACGCCTTTAGGTGTGGGTCCTAATATCAATACTTTTAGTAAAATGACTAATGGACTCAAATTGAAATAGACAAATGTCCACTTATGCACTGAGGAGCAAGTGTCCTCTGGCAATTAACCCAAAACAAACTGGATATCTAAGGATGGGATATCGAGGTTCCAATCATTATCATTTACACTGTAAAGAGATTGTCCGCGTGTCATCTGTGTAGTTTTCTTGTCCATCTCTCTGCCATAATGTGAACCAATTTCCTCTAACTAACCTCCTAATCCCTACTTCTTGGATTATAACTTATTGAGCAAAATTTAACATAAATCTACCTATTCTTAACCTGTACTAAACTAATTAAATGGTTTCATATGGAAGGGTTAGTGCGCACCTGGAAAAGGGGGAAAATCTGGACAAATTCACGGAATTCGGTGTGACAGTTAAAAGTCTAAGAAATTTCAGTGGAATTTTAAAAATTCACTGGAATTTTTGGATACATATTTTGCAATAATTTTCTAAGCTCAAAGTAAAATAGCACACCCACTGTAAGCTCATTTATGGCTAGAATTCAAGATATTTTGTGAAGAGAACAAACATATTTGTATCTGATAGTTAATGAGTAAATAAATTATTAAAAACTCTAGAAATAAAGGATATTTTATATTGATAGCTTTGGGTACTATAAACTGCTGTGTAACTTATATATTTTGGTTTAGAAAACAAGTAGTTTTAAAACTTAAAATAGCACCAATCTTCCTGCTAGATTTTATTATTTATTTAGAGTAGTTGAATTAGATTATAATGACACATGTAAAATTAACAGTAAAACGAATCAAGATGTATCCATACATTGTATATGTGTACAAATTACAAACATATTTAAGTAAATATTCAAGCCAATGATAAAAACCTTTAACTAGCTATAAATAAAGAAAGGCTATAAACAAATAGCACCACTAAAGATATTTTATAAATAATTTTAGTAAAGGGTGGCATTGAAATTGGCGTTGATCATTTATAGGCTATAGGGTGAGCTAATGTAAGGCTCTTGTCTGCCGGTTGAATGGGGCTAATAATAAGGTAATTGAAAGCATTCAGAAAGTGAAAGGAAATAAATAGACCCACTTCCACTTTCTACACTTTTGCTTTTTGCTCAAATAAAAATACGTTCTTGAACATACATATAGAATATAAAAGACTGATCACCATACGAAGGAATAATACTACAAATCGATTTAAGAACTAATAATACCCGCTTCAGTGGCTGCGTGATTTATCGCGCTACACTCCTCACAGTAGACCGGACTGCTGATGATGGGGAGATCGAGGTTCGAATCTAGGTGGGGAGTACTGATGGTGGATTTTCTGAAATGGTTTTACACTCTTCCACTACGCCAATTCGGGAATACTTCTTCTAAATATAGCCTTCCTTAAACCATTAGCGTAATTTCTAAATAAATATAACCTTCCTTAAACCATTAGCGTAATTTCTAAATATAACCTTCCTTAAACCACTAGCGTAATTTCTAAATACAACCTTTCTTGACCCATTAGCGTAATTTATAAATATTGCCTTCCTTAAACAATTAGCGTAATCTAGTACATAGACGTATAACCAGAAAAGGAAATAAGACGCTGTGCTAAAAAAAATAACTACTGCTGTTAGGAGTGTTTTGAATGTTTCTATTAAATGTGTGTCAACATCAGTTATAGCCGTACAATATACGCTAACCTATTGTTTGTTCATAAGCAAGTATGTCACCTTTAACCTATTTATTGGAAATATAACAAACACACAACAGTTATCTACCTTTATATGTTCAAATAAACTTGTGGCTTATTTGAATATTTCTAAAAATATTTGACTCCAAATCACATACAATACTAAACTAAGACCTCATAATAATTCAAATAATGTATTTGTCTAATGTACTTTTAGTTATAAATAGCCTCCTCCAAATATTAAACCTAGCGCACTGGTAGACACGCAGACAAAGTTATCAATCTAGTTTTGTTTGATATGAGGATTATAGGCAATGAATATATTATAAAAATTGTGGTCAAGTGTACCAATGTGATTAAAAAAAATTGTTTCTAGACTAACTTCATTTAAATATATGGGTAGGCCTATTTCCTCTAAATTTTACATCCTACTCACCACGCCATTATTGTTAATATGTGTAATATCCGGGCGGGTGGTAAGACAGGAAGACTAAAACATAAAAAATAAAATAACTTTAAGAGAATCAAACCTAAATACTTTCATGATTAAAATAAAGGGTACATCTAAGAGCAAAATGACTAATGTTTGTAATAATCTTGATTTGTCTTTTATTTTTTTATTTTTCTAATATTGTTATGCTCCAAGTCCTTTTTAATTCATACCTCAGTGAACGTTATCCCACAAATACTATCTGGGAATGGAAGCGTAATGGGATTCAGTAACGTATACCCTTACTATAACTCTTAGTTTGAATAATATCAAAATCATGCATACATTGGAAACGTCATGTACTTTATGGATCAGGCTCAAAGATAAAATTGGAATAAAAAAAACTTGGAGGCTTGTATGTGTACCGAAGCATATTAAGGATTATAAAGGCATGTTAGCTGAGGTGGAGGGATGATAAAGGCATGTTAGCTGAGGTGGAGGGGTGATAAAGGCATGTTAGCTGAGGTGGAGTAGTCATGTGGTGCGTATGAATGAATGATGACAAGCTTACACACAATATTTTAGTTTGTTTTTTTAGCAACACACCTTAATACCCATTCGGGTTACACGCTTATGTACTAATTATTCTAATGCGCTAGAGATGAAGAAGGTTGCATTCAGGGTAAGAGTACCCGCATTTGTGGCTAGACTGCGGAAAACCATTTAGGAAATCTATACTCAATACACCTGACTGGGATCTAACCACCATCTCTCCGTCATCGGAAGTCTAGTAAATTGCGAGAGTAAGGCTTTAAGGGATTGTGGGAGAATTATGATAAATTCTAGAGCTTTTTAAATCAGTAAGATTGCATGGGTCACACAGAAAGTAAAGCTATCTTTAACACAAAATTGACTAAGGACCTACCCGCACTAATAGGTACATGGTCTGAATCTAAAGCCCATTGTCAGCAACAAATAGGTCAGAGTTCAAATTCAGATAAGATGTAATGAAGTTGTTTTAATTTAAATAGTTCCCAGCCCTTCCTCCTTGCAAATTCTATTATATTTTCTCTAAATTAGTGGATAATGGTAAGTGAAATAAACTTCTTAGATTTAATACAAGGATATGTCAGGTAGCTTAGAAGAAATCATCCCCATAAGCATGGAAGGGGCTTGAGGAAACCACGGTGATAAATATTGAGTGGAGAGCCAACCCCTGTGAACCTGGCCGGAATTCAATCTAACTTCCCGTCATTAGTAATCGAATCAAATACGAGACCAACGTCTAAGACCACGATACCTTACATGCGGGACCAAAAAAAAAAAGCTAGGGTTATCGTCAGCATAACAATACGAAAATCAATTAAAGATTAATACAAACTGCATTCAGCCATTATTAGTTAACGTTCAATACGTTGACCTGCACCAGTAGCTACATGGTTCAAGGTGTCAAGCTCGCAATATACTGAATTTCCGGCCATGGCGAGGTTGATCTTAGAATCTCACTGTGGATGTTCCGTCTCATCCCCGCGATAGTTCTGCTGCATTCTGGCAAGAGATTTACGGCCAGTGGGGATAGTGGCCGCAATAGTTTTTATCGTGGATTTTTACCAGACCCTAACCCTACCCTACTTTTTCATTATATACAAGTGGCTATGTTTTGTAGGCTAGGTTAGATCAATGATTTTATCCTCCACAAACACCACTACATTGTGTTCAGTGTTACGGTTTGTCCTTTCTCTATTATATACATTCGGGGGGAGGAGGGGGTCAAGTTGTGTTGACCTATGCACAACAAAGCTTATAGGGGCCACAATCCCCCAAAACAAAACAAAAATCTACAAAATATGGGAGCAAAAGCCTCACGGTTGGATTTCCTCTGCCTCTACTCAAGAGCACCACCTAGTTGAAGGTAAATATCATCCTGTAGTATTTCTCATGGGAAGAATTGTTCTGAAGCTTCACAACCCCTAAAACAGTAGTCAATCATCTTAAAATTATCTGTTGTGAGCTTGTTAAAATTTTCTATTTGTTTCAAGGAGTAGATAACCATGATTTTAGTTGTTTTATTTAATCTCATAACTTTGATACCTCACGTGAATTATCGTACTAAATGATCTAATTTAATATTTTCGTGATTTTTTTTTTGTGATACTAAGATAAAATACTTGGAAACCCCAACTAATTAGTTAATTTATAATCATAAATACATAAAATCACATTTAAAAAGATTTAATTCAAAGGAAATTAATATTAAAATATCCGAATGTGTCCTACAATGTTGTCTGTAAGAATATAGCTATATAGGGAATTATGTGTTTAAATCTCAGCTGGGTGAGTTGTGGTGAGTTGTGGTGGTGTATCCCCATTTGATTCCCACCTCTCATCCATGCAAACGCTAATATATTCCCTCTATGTATTACCTGGCTCATCCCTACCCTAATATTGAAAATAAGCAGAATGCTCAATGTGGGGAAGTAAAACGTGGCGTTACGGGCACAGGGATTTTTTTATGTCCAAACTAAGTGAAAAATGATCATTTGTACGTGGAAATTAGCTTTTGCGACCAATTCCAAAGTTACTGGGTTCGATTCCCGTCTCTAGGTTGAATTTTCTTTCACTCAATTTAATTTTATTCGACTATCAGGGCATGTCTTGTGGACAACCATTACGTATCACTTCAGTTTGGGAAACATAATGTATTTGTGAGTGCACATATTGAATTATGGGCTTACGGGTTGGTTGGGGATCGTTGGCTTTTCAAGTTTCTGTCATTTGTCTAATTGTTTCACGCTAGCTCTGACCTTTTCAGACAGTTCAACAGTTATCACAAATTAATTATTTATCCATCAGCTTATCAAAAAGGTTTTGCGACTAATTAATGTATTTACTGATTAAAGGAACAATAAAGCCAATTAAAGTGATGGAATCTCAAATTTATTTGTTTGAATTATACATATCACAACCATATTATTACCCTCGCAAGCCTTTATACTAAATATATTTAAATTCATTGCTAGCAAAAATATTTGTCACAAAATGGAAAGGTCAGACTATTGCCAAGGGTATAAAGCTTTGGGTGAAGTATTATTTATTGGGATTTAGGACAAATATCCATTAATAAGAGGCATGTTTTTTGTTCATTCATTTTGTTTTTATTTTCAAAATATATCAAATACAATAATATTAACCGTAAAAATAAAAACATGACTAAATAAAAACATGACTAAATTTATTCCCAAAGCTGTTCAAAATATCATATTTATAATCTCAAGGGATTGTAAGGAAAAACCATTAACATATTTATTTCTCGCCTAGAGTGCCATTTATTAGTTGGGCCCTATATGAATGTTTTTCTCTATTTTGGATAATCGGGTTTATATTCTCTTTTAGAAAATATTTTTTAAATTTTTTACTGCTTTATATGTTTACTTTTTGTACAAGCCTGTTGTTGAATCACTCCAACAGAATATTGGTTGTAAGTATTAACGATGTGAAAAAACTTATTTCACGAAATACTTACGTCCTCATATTTATTTATACTAGTGGTCCGTTGCAGTGATGGCCACATATTATTAAACTAAAACGTATTTTAAACTTTTTATTGTGAAAGGATCTATATAATAAGCCTTCACTCACTTTTTAGTTAAAAGTTTACTCGTCAAAGGCTATCAAATTTACTTAGATATTTAGTTTTCAGTGTGTAAATCTAATAAAAACTTTTATTTTCCCCCTTCACGCCCAGATGAGAATTTTAAAACGACCCATCTCCCAGATATCTATCTATTCGTTGCACCAAACCACACAAGTAACGATTGAGCTAATATTTTTTTTTTAAAAGACAAATATTTTATTTACCAGTAATATACAGCTATACACAAATAATGGTTTCCATGGTGATGCCAACAAAGAATTATTGTACAGATGAGCCACTGCCCACACAGAAGGAAAAGATGGAAAACTCGCTAGGAAAATTGGGTTTTATTTTTAGGCCACCAATTTTACCGGAATCCTGATTCCCTTATCTATAAAATGAGTGTTCGTTTGTCAAAATATCTTCAGTCATTTCCTATTAATTTTAATTTTAATTTTAATTACTGGAAACGGGTTTATCAAATAATATATATTAAGATATATGATAGAAAGAGAATGATAAAATGTGATGGTGAAAATGAGAGTGTAAGTGTTTGTGTTTGATTGTGTAAGTGTGTGGGTGAATGTGAACATGAGAGTGTGAGTGTGAGTGTGACAAAGTGAGTGTAAGAAACAAAGAATGAGTAATTGAGAGAGATCGAGTGAGTGTGAGTGAGTTATAGTGAGAGTATGTGTATGTGTTAGAGAGAGATACTGGGAGAAGAGAAAAATAATGTGTGCAGGAGAATAGAGATTGTGTGCGAGAGAAAGAGTGTGTGATAGAAAGAGTTTGTGAGATAAAGTGAGATAGCGAGAGATAATATCTAAAGGAGAATGCGTGATAAAGTTTGTGTGTATATGTGTGTGCGTGTGTGTGTGAGAGAGAGAGAGAGAAAAGTGTAAAATTTTGTTAGAGATATTGTGTGAAAAAAAGAGAAAATGTGAGGGTGTGTGAGAGAGAGTTTGAAAGAAAAAGTTAGAGCGGGGGAGATTAGTTTAAAAAGAGAAAATTAGATTGAGAGAGAGTTAGAGAAAGAGTTAAAGATAGAAATTAAGAGAGTGAGTTTGAGAGAGAGAGTGGGTTTGAGAAAGAATAAGTTTGAGATAGAGAGTATGATAGAAAGAGTGAGAAAGAGAATGTGAGAGAGAAAGAGTGAGATTGAAATAGAGATAGAATTTAAGATAGGAGTTTGAGATAGAGGGATTTTGAAAGTGAGAGCGTTTGTGAGAGAGCGTTCAGGAGAGAGAACGTTCGAGAGAGAGTATAATAAAGATAATGCAAAAGAAATTGTGTGATAAAGAGTGTATACGAGGGTAGAGAGTGGGTGAGAGAGAGAGAATGAGAAAAGATTATATTAGAGATAGTGTTTTATAGAGTGAATGTGTGTGTGTGTGTGTGTGTGTGTGT
>CABFWB010009944.1:0-10969 GCA_902151455.1 Timema bartmani | reverse complement strand
TTTTTTTTTTAGACGATTCATAGGCGATGTTCAAGAGAGAAGAGAAACCAAAGGTGAACAATCATGTTAAGTGAAATAGGCGTTAAAGCCTGTAATTAAAGTCATCTTCAAAAATAAGTGCCGAAAGTAGTGATTGGTTTGAATAAAATATTGTTCGGCTTTTTTATTAGTAAAGTTGTTCAACTAGGTAAAATAAAATCCACAGACCAGGAAATTGCAAACATTTATATTTTTGAAAATCCTTTATAGTGTTATAACAACAATGTCCAATTATACTGTGTGTATGTGTGTTGTTGTTGGATTATTTTTTTTTAAGATAACACTTGCGCTAGTTATACTAATCAGAATCTACATGCTGGGAGAATGGCTAGCATTGTTGGGTCTTAGCTTCTTTATATTTGTTCATAAGTGAGTAATCAAGGAAAGATAACATTATCACTGTTTTAACTATGCTTGGATTAATACAAATTTTGTCTTATGAAAATGTCCCTTCTTACGAAAAACTATTTCCTCCTGAATAAGATCTATAAAATGTCATTACAGTGAAATATCCTTTATCGGATTTTTCTTTATAATGGACAGTTTAAATTTCCCCGGCTAAATAACATTGGCTCTTACACTAAAACCACTTCGAAATAACGGACTTTCTCAATAA
The DNA here is from genome assembly GCA_902151455.1 of Timema bartmani. Lineage (NCBI taxonomy): Eukaryota > Metazoa > Arthropoda > Insecta > Phasmatodea > Timematidae > Timema > Timema bartmani. Next base: position 10,314 of record CABFWB010009944.1, on the reverse strand, counting down.
CTGACAAAGACACTGCTAGAGACACATATTCTCGCATACAAATGTCTAAAGAGGCGACTAAAATTGAAAACAACGGTCCGTATTGTAATGTAGGAATGTCAGGGTTGCCATCGTCTCGCGAGAAGTGTGATTAGTTCTGCTTTCCTCTGATGAGACTTCAACGAGGGCTGTTCCGTTAATTGTTCAGTTTAGTGCCTAATGTTCACATTTCATTTTATTTGTGGAGAATGAAATTTGTTCAGTAAACCACGTACAGTATTTATTCAACTGTCATAACTATCCTGCATTAATGATGCACAATGCAGCAACTATATAGGGTTATATGGATTGAACTGTGTTCAAGCACTATAATTTGAATACAAAATAATCAAAATAACCAACATTTCTTAACAACGGGAAATGTATTGATCCTGTAAGGTGTCCGCTATTAAGAGAACTTACTGTATATACATTTTTTTACTAAAACAAATTTATTTGCTTTTGTGAATAGTCATCTTAAGTACATGTTCATAGAACACAAAATATGACTCATTTATTAAATTTAAATACTTTTCAATTTACAACCAATAAAATATTTAAATTTCAACAAACGAATCTTTTTAGAATAACGTAGTCTTAAAAAAAACTGAGGGAATTTTTTTAATTAAAAGTAATGATATAATCAAGGGTTTGCGAGGCTTCAAAAGGTTGAGGTCAAAGGTTAAATCTCCTTCTATCATTTTTGTAATAGTTTTCAGTATTTTAACACTTATAATTGGTTAGTGATTAAATTTGATTATTTTATTTTAGGTGCGTAATGATTAAGGTCACGCAAATAGTTAAAATATTCTCTTTTACTTGTTTAGTAAGAGCTTTAAGTGTTGTTTATAATTGATCACTCACTTTTGTAACAAATAAAGCGTTGCTGCTCTAATGTATAGCTACGAATATATAACAAAAATATAGATAAAATATGTTTTGGTTACTACAAATCTACTAAAAAATAGAAACTGTTAAATTGACAATATTTTATTCATTAATTTTTCACAAACATTTATTTTTGCGAGCTAGTCTTTGTATATCGTTATAAGTTTGTAAATAGCTTATTCTAATACCAACCTGCCTATGGCTATCATTGAATCATCTATATTAACAAAATGAAGAGTTTGTCCATTTGTCATGGCATCGAGCGATATCTGCCGCATGCAGAGGTCCATATTTTAAAAATTAATAGCCCCTGTGTATGAACATGTACACTTCATGCAGGAATTTTAAATTTTTTGTTAGATTTTCTAAAATTTATTAAAAACTGGGTCAGAAAAAATAAATTAAGAGGTTTTTTTTCCTGTCTGTTTGAAGAAAAGGAAATCATTGCCGAGCTAGTTCTGCTAGCCATAAATAATTTAGAAAATTGACTATTTTGTTGAGGTTTCTGTCTATTTGGTGAATAAATTACAACTATATTTTCATCAAACCTCCCTTATGGTTTGCTTACATACGGTGCCTAAAGTTAGCTGACTAGCAGAATAAAACTAGATATAATATTAATTTGGTAAACTCTGGGTTTTTTTACCTTTTGTAGGTGAAAATTGCTGTCATCTCATGGTTGATGTATGTACTAAGAACATTTCAAAAGAATAATAACTAACATCTAAACATTACTGACCTAAATGAATGTTTTTTCCTTCAAACTAATCAGTTCTGACTTATTATAAATAATGTTACTTAACATAGTATGTTTTTTGTAAAGTGAAAAATATATATATAATATTCAGTCTACCCATTTTTAACGAACATAAATGTTTTTAATTGTTAATGTTATAATTATTATTGCATGAATTTGTGTAGCTGTTTATTGTGGTTCTAATCTAGAAAATTTATTTTATTGGTATTTTTGGTTGTGGCAGGAATAGTTCCATTTAGTAAGGATTTCCCTAGAGCTCACAGTTCTTGACTTGAAATTCTTGCTATACCTATATTTTATCAGTGCTCGAAATTTCTTGGCAAAAAATAAATTAAAATAGTATGCAGAAAATAAAAAAATATTAATTAAAATCAATTTTATGGAAATAGTTTTTGAAATCATCTATTGGTGTACAATTCCTTCATTGGCACAGATAATTGGTTACATTGTCGAAGTTGCTTGGTTTAAATTTCTTATAGTCTTTCATCCTTTTATATTTTGTCTTCATGTACTGTATACCATGTATTAAATATATATATATATATATATACTTATTATATATAGGCTACACACCTGTACATTTTGAGCACTGAATCGTATGATTTTATTCTGTGTATTTTTCAGTTTTTCAATCCAAACCACACTTTAAAAAAAGGCGGATTCACTAGTTGTGCCTTGAGTTGACGGAAATCCACACAATACTCTTCATACAGAACCTTTTACAAAACACATTTAAAGATCATGTATGAAAAGGAAGATTTTAATAAATATGACATATTTCATAAATTCACTCGAATTAAAATGGAAATTTATATTTTAAGGAAACTCCTAAAAAAAGACATATTTTCATTCTTGGGAGGTTCATTTAAAAAGATGAATAGCTCACACATGTCTTTTAATTAATACTTTATTTTATTTTTTCTAGTCAAATAAATAATTTTCTCGAAAAAAATTGAACATGTCAAATTTAATTCTAATTTGATATATTCCATGTTGTAGCCATAGACAAAGGACGGGTTGAGCTGATTTTGGGTTTTTGTGCATGAAGAATATATTTAATACTGATTGTCAGTGATTCTGGAAGCAGACTATTGGCTGGTTTGTGTATTGAGTTATAATCTAGTTTGAATTAATTAGTCAAATTTTATTTTTGTCTTCATTTAGTGAAAATATTGAACAATATACATTATAATAGATTGTGATAAATAGGATAAAACAAAAATTGTAAAATTATCAATTCTATGTACCATTGTTCAACAATATAAAGACATAATCATTATTCTGCAATCGGAAACAAACATCTTACCCCTAATCAGCTGTTTCTGAATTATGAGATGCTATGATCATCTACCCTATCTTAAATTTATTTCTGTAACTGAGGGATATAAGAAAATACTTTTGTTTTTCAAACAATATTTACAGATATATTACTATACCAGCGGTGGCTTGACATAAATTGCAAAGGCTGGCGTTAAATCAACGATTTTGTACACAATATTATCTAAATGAAATAGTAGAAAATGCAAAACTTAAATAAGGAAACAGTCAGTATGTTGTGATCGTATCATTAAAAAGTAGGGTTGCGGACTCGAAAAAAAATACTACAGTAAAAATATATGTTGATATAATAATGATTTTGTTTTATATGTTGACGGTTATAAATGAGTCAAATTATTATTTAGAATCAATTTGTAGCATTTGACAATTTTTATGCCACAAACTGTGGTAAGGTATTTGTTATTTTTTGTTTTAGATATTAAATGTGAAAAAATTAATCTATTTACAAGGTTACTTTTTAATGTGTATTTGTATTTAAAAAAATATTCAAACAAAATAAACTCCCAAAGCTCAAGCTTTACGATGATTTCATCCCAACATTTTAAATTCTTTAAGACAGGGATTAAATTTAATAATTACAACATTGATAATGCATTTAAAGCTCTTACTATCTGACTTTATCATCCCTTATTCCTAGAATTTGGTTACATTTGTTGATTTAAATTTAAATAGCCACCCATGCCATATTTGTATACAATTGCAAATATTATATTTGATGATCTAACTGTTACTTTTACTATTTGTGATGGTTACAAACCAACTTAAATGATTTAATATATTTTAAACTATATTTATTAAACATTATAACATTATTGGATAAAATGTTTCAAAAAATGATTTTATTTTCAGTGCTACAGTATTGTGAATTTATAGAAGGCCCTACAACATTTTTTTGGTTGAGCCATTCATTGTTTGTGTTGAAATGTGTTTTGAAAAATAAATTATTGTATTAGATATTATATCAATGCAGTTTGTAACATGTTTAGTTTGGGATACAGATGGGATGCACGAATCCTCAACTTCTTAAATCCTGTGGTACCCGAGGGATTCAAGATTTGTAAAAATCTCAAAAGAGTATCTCGAATCCAATAATGAAATCCTTGACTAGTTTTAACAATTTGAATCAATTGGTAAAGTTAGTACATAGACTTGTGTAATTGGGATGGTAACATAATCACAAAAAAGGCCAAAATTGTATTAATATGATTAACATAATAAATAAGTATTCTCTTTGTTTTCTATAACCTAATAGACATGACAAACAAAATATAATTGGTCAGCGGCCCCAAGCCTTAAGCAACTTCTTCTTTTTTAAATTCAATTTTAAATATTTTCACTTTAACTTAGATTTTGCATTAATTTGTAAGGATTTTAATATGGATTTGTGATGCTAAAGAAAATTTAAGATCCAGATTCGACATTTGAATTCTAGAAATATAAAATCCAACCCATCTCTAGTTTTTTTATTTAATTATATTTATTAATGAGTTAGTACATAAAATATTTCAAATGCTACCACAATCAATCCAAACGTTATTTTACCAATTCGGCTTGATTAATAACTGATTCTCTAATGTTTTGCTGATAGACAATGACTCATTATTTACACTTTACAGTGTACTTTATTTACAGAATGTTTATAATTTACTTTGAAATTAATTTTTTAAATCAATGGAAGATTTAGTACATATGAAAAAAATTATTATCTCAACAATAATAAATATTAATAATGCCCATTTTCATTTTATGAAGTGTTTTCAAATTATACTTGAATATTTAGTACATTTGACTTTTTTTTTTGTTTGAGCAGTTAGAACTTCTGATCTAAATATAGTTTTGTATTTTAATATGTATCTTGGGGGTACCCATAGATTTATTTTGAGGTGAGGTTCCACCTTCAATGGCTCGTAAGGATTTGTACGAACAGGAGATAGTGAGATATCAAGGATTTTTATCTAAATATCAAATTAGAAGAAAGGGGAGCTGTGATTAAAATGCCCTCCAACCCTTAAACCACTCCCTTGAAACTCCCTACTGATGTGGTCTCAAAATGGCATAGACCTGGAAACAAAAATTTGAAATAATTATGTTTGACCTAGCAGAGCGAGGTCCCATTTTAACTCGACCATTTGGAATCTCATCTGTCTGTCCCGTGATTACCGCCAAATGCGTGAACCAATTTTAACGAAATTTGCAGAGACATTCTTCATTACTATAATGAATATCATATAGGTCTATACGTTTATCTATGTGTCTTGTTTTTTTAAATTGTTACTTCTATTACTGAACTGATATACAAGCACTTGAACGGCAGCTATGCTGTAAGATAATTATTATTATTATTCATTTGTTTTCTGTTTAAATTGCCCACCAAGGAAAAATATAATTTCAAATCCAAGTAGAAATTATTATAGGAGATATTTCAACTTGAAATCCAAAGAGAAATCTTAAGACTGTAGAAACTATTATTATAACATGGAGGGAGGTCTACTGTTCACAGAACTACTAGTAAGACTGTAGTAACGATAATAACATGGAGGGAGATCTACTGTNTCACAGAACTACTAGTAAGACTGTAGTAACGATAATAACATGGAGGGAGATCTACTGTCCACAGAACTACTAGTAAGACTGTAGTAACGATAATAACATGTAAGGAGTTCTACTGTTCACAGAACTTCTAGCATGGTATATTATGATTTAAGTATGTGTGAGATCCAGTAAACTTACTAGAGTGATCCTGGAATAGAAATTACTAAGACAACACAAAAACACAATCACATCTAAACACAACCTTTAGCCAGATAACATTTGACATTGAGGGTCAATATCTCTTACCCGATATCTTATTTTACCCAGAGTCAGGAAAGACTAGAGCCATTTAAATTCATTTATACACAACAAATGGAAATTATCCTTTGTTCATGTTTGAAATGCCTAATGGTAACCATATCTGTTTATTTGAACGAATTTGCTTTGTTTTAGCATGAATAACCATGATTATAAACATGATTTTAAAAAAATAAAGGAGAAAATTCATATTTTTAATCTGTTATATAGAAGTAGGGTCACCCTAATATTGATGACAGTAATAAAATTGGAATTGAATAAAAATTAAATCTGTTTTAATTGTTCAAGTGCAACTTAAAAGAATTGTTTCAGAATTTAGTCTACAGTTTATCCAAGTAAGCTTCTGCAACTAATAAAAATAAAAAGCAACCAATTTAAGTAAGACTTCAATCACCACGTTTTGTTATAAATGGTTGTATTTTAACTATGAATCGTACCATGAATGCTATGTACTAATCACTATTAGCTATATGGAAAATCCCTGATTTGTGGTCAGTGAAATAATTACAGCTCGTTAAATAAGAAGTTGGATTTCAGTACAAAAAGTCAACAGATTACATTTATTTTTGGCTAAAAATGTTTATAAATCAACCTTTACTATAAGTGTTATAGAGCAACAAATAGAAAAATTACGTCTAAATTTTTAAATACTCTAAAAAATCAAATACAGAAGGTTAAACAAAAATCCTATAGCTTTTTTAGGAATTATTTCTCTTTCTTATTTTACCAATTTTTTTGTTTGCTCAAATAGTCTTAATTTATGGTATTCAAAGAAAGCTTAGGTGAAAAAAAATTCACTCAATTTGTAAACTACACTAAAGCACACTAAAATACTTGAAAACTGCACTTAAATGAGATTAGGTTTTATTTAGTCATTGTTTTGAGATCGAGTTCCTTGGTTTAATTAGTTAAATACAGTGTTTGTGTAAAATTTAATACATTGCTGGATGTGGCAGCATCGGAAACTGAAGCGTCTATTGGAACTTTTCCGTTTCTTTTCCACTACATTTGTCTAGTTTACATTTAACTGAAAATTTATAAAATATTTGCAGGATATTATCAAATAACAACAATCGTTTGTGACTTTTGTACAAATATTTTTTATTTATTTTTTTATTTTGGCCAGATCAATTATTTCAAGTCAAGTAATAGAGATAAAAAAAGGTATAATATAAATAATTAAACATATCGATATCGACTGATGAAAACACATCCATATTATTATGTGTTTCTACTAAAAACTTCAATTCAACCCAACTTTAAATTTCATATGAAGTAGATTGTTTTTATTTGATTGTTACAAACAATTTATGTGGCAAACCAAACTTCTTTGAGTGTTCTTGATGAAATTAGGTGTAAGCTTCTATAAATTATAGTAAACATTTTGTTTTTTGTTGAACACAGTAAGCCTATAGTCCCTATGTCTGTATGTTTGTATACATAATAGCAAGATTTTTTTGTAAAAAAAACCAACGCTTGTTTTACTACACGAAAATTTATATTCTAACTTCCAATCGCAAGAAAACAAAAAAAAAACATACTGGTGTTTATGGAGAAAATATGTATGAAATCAATTCTCGTATTTATGTTGATAGTTAAAATATAAGTTGTGAAGGTCATAATGTCAGTGTTATAAATGGTATATATATAAAACAAAAACTGTACAAAAAGAATTGATTATTCGTAAAAAAAATAATGTTAAATCAAAAATTCTTCTAATTATTTATTTCTTGTAATAAACGAGTTGGTGCTGTGTAACTGTTTCTATGATTTATTTGAATATAATTAATATTTCTGTTCCTTACCTCCCTGTCAAAGTAGTAATAATTATATTGCGTATCTACATCATTTGTAGCCCAGTTTGTAAAAGATTAACCAGTACTAATGCACCGTTGCCCTGGGAACGCCCGAATGTGCTAACCGTACATCCTTTCCGTGGAGGTTCTTTCCATGTCCCGATGATATGAGATGAGGGTGTTAGTGAGTATGAGGGTGTGGAACAAGTGGAAACACTTAAACCTAACTTAAGATTAACTAACCAAACCTGGTGACCGTTGGGGTGATTCCCCTTTCAGTAAAAAAATACCGGAGGTACCACCCGGGAATCTATCCCGGATCCCCTAGGCTCGTAGTCATGGCACCACGGTGCTGGTTCCTGTCAACCTAATTAAATTAGTTAGAACCTGCAAAACACTGTCTATTTTATCCAGTAACGAGCAAATGTTTGTTAAAAGAGTCCCTTTCACTAAAATATAATTGATAAACAAATATCAGCTATCTGAGCTTCTGAATTTATAACATAAATATCTATACAACTGATAAACTGATCATATAAGAACGACCCTGAGAAATGTTTAAATTTAAATTCGTAAACTAAAAATATTTTTTTTTATAAAATGATTATTTTTACAATATATTTGATAAATAATTATGACACTATTTAGTAATAAATATGAATAAGATGCACCAGAGGCAATAAACGTTTGGCGATGAAAGGTCTTGTTGGAGCTTCCACGTCCGAAGGCCAACGATCCCAAAGTCTTAAGTCCTAAAAAAAACATGCTCTAATGCTTCCGAAAGAGAAGCATGAGAGCCAATTTCTACCTTGTACTGACACAACTGGTCACTTCATGATACTTATTGTACTTGAAGAGACGGCTTGTCGCACAATTTGAAGTGAAGATAAAAAAAAGTATGATTAGTAGTAAAGAATGACAGAAGATGTAATGTAAACCAAATAAAGGTTTATAGAGATATGTGCGGTGACATTACTCTATGGGGGGCTGTATGAGAGCCTCTCGCTGACCACTGTAATCATGTATTGCTTATCTGAGCAGGTCTTTGGGACTTCTGTGGCACCCACCGGGGTCAAATCACGTACTTCCCAAGCCCCTGGATAAGAAGATCGGTGGAGCAAGGCAGCTTGTCGTAGAAGGACTGCGTAAGCTTCCGGAAGCAATCCTAGATGTTGGGCATCTCCGTGTCCCGGTACAAAGTCACGCTGCAAACGTATCAGGGGGCGTTCACAATGATCCTCAGACACCGGTTCTGAAAATCCTGCATCTTCATGTACGTGTCCACCAAGTGGCCGCACTCGGGACACGCATAGTAGAAAATTGGCCTGAGCAGCTGCTTATACAGTGCCCGTTCCTAGTGGACAGGGCGCTGCACCTGTTCAGCACCCCATCCTCTGCTTCACCTTGGTCAGTCTGTCCTGTGTAATCTCAAGGTCAGTTTGGTGTCCCGCGTAAGGCCTAGGTACTTAGCACTGACCACCTACTTAATCTTATCTTCGAACAGCCGGAGTGAGGCCAGCGTGTAGCTCTTTCTCTTTCGTGTGAAGAAAACTGCTATGCTCTTATTCACGTGTTCAGCCACACCTCCGACAGTGTCAGTTGCATCTGGAGTCTCCTCTTTACTTGCGGCCATCTCAAGAGCCGTGTACAGTGCCAGCCTAATGTATGGAGATTTTGGAACGTCATTCAAGTACAGATTAGAGAGAACAGGGTTTACAAATGAGCCCTGAGGTACTCCAGCCCGGATGCGTCCAACTTGATAGGTGGCGTTCCCAAATATTGTGAGGAAGGTACACTTGGATGGATAAGTTTGAATAACATAAACTAGGGGAGGCGTATGAAAAAGAGATTGAAAAGCAGTTCTTCGTGCCAAACACGGTCGAAGGATTTCTCCACGTCAAGGAAGACTGCGCCAGTCAGTCTGTTGATATTGAAGTTCCTCGTGGCCTGCTCGACAAAGTGGACCAGTTGCATGTCCAGACCAAAATCCGAACCACCCATCAACCAGGTTGCCACACTCCCTGTCAGTCTCGTCAGTAGTAGTCGTTTGAACACCTTGACCAAGGAGTCAAGCAAGCCGAGTTCTCAGTCAGTAAGATGAAGGTAGAGTCGGGTCCTCATCCATTTTGTGAAAGCAAAGGACGTTGGTGTACTTCCAGTGCTCAGTGAGGTAACTCAGGAGCAGGATGGCGTTGAACAACTCCACGAGGAAGTCTATAGCCTCCAAAGGCTAGTTTCTGATACCGGCAGGTCCGGGTACCTTATTTAAGTCTTAGAGCGCAACATTTCTGTCATGTCTGTGAGTTCGTGTTCGGTGTTTCTGGTTCCTCCATCACACCCACTTTTATATCGATTTCGTTAAGGGTGGTGTAAGTTCTGGAGGCCAGCCTATATCAAGACAAGTAAGCACTGGGTCTAAGCCCATTCTTTTACTATCTCAAATTTACAAAGCATAAAACAATTAGGTAGTTTATAATGTTTTTGAAATCTGTAAATGGGTCGATGACGTCCGTATGTGTGGATCCTGTCCGCAATCTGGGGATAATCTCTTTTCGCGAGGCGAGGTCGATCAGGTTGAGTCGGAGGGGGCACCCAGAACACCCCCAGGTCAGTTCCTATGACATGCATGGCACCCAGAACACCCCCAGGTCAGTTCCTATGACATGC
>CABFWB010009943.1:0-10970 GCA_902151455.1 Timema bartmani | reverse complement strand
GACAGAAAAACATACAGACACTCTCATACACAGACAGAAAAACATACAGACACTCTCATACACAGACAGAAAAACATACAAACACTCTCAGTTACATATCTGTTCTCAGTCCCCAGAACTTGAAACGTGGGAGGAGACTCCAGGCTGGGAGGACCAAACCCAAGAGGAATGGAACCCTGATGCTATCTTGTGGGAGAAACGTCGTCTTGAGCGGCAGAGCCGACTATTGATGCAGCAACAAAAGAAACAGGAAAGGGAGCAGATGAAGTTGGGTCGGCCCTTGCCTCTAGGAGCAAGAATCAGTTGACACGACACACCTAGCTGAACTGCACCACTACTTGGGGACATTGTGGGTGTTTGAGTCAGGATACAGACGTACACGCAATTTTGATAATACAACACGCAACTAATTTACCGCAAACTGGCTCTGAGGATATATTTGATTTGAAAAGTTAACCATCTCACCAGTTCAATGTTGTTAGGTTATTTTGGGTTGACCTTCAGCTAAGAGGCATTTCAATGTAAAGGTAATTCAATCAAAGTGCTAATTAACTAGGATAGAAAGGGAGTTGATGAATATTTTGTGTCTTAATACCAGTTGGAGATATTTGTATGATAGTGAAATAACGTTCCATTGGTGTACAGCATGATTGGTTTGCAATATCATGGATAGCAGGGAACAAAAAGCCTGGCCGCAAACTTAAATTGATTTTGTTGTAAATTTGGCAAATATCTATCCAAAGGAATAATTTTACTGCTTCACCACAAAAACATTTTGTTCTGAGTTAAATTTCTGTCTTAATATATTGCAAGTTATCTAATAAAAACTACCAACATATTTACTCTCTCTCTCTCTCTCTCTCTCTCTGCCAGTTTAATTCACTAGAAACAATTTATTGCAAAATTATTTGACTACAAGGTGTAACTAAGAGTGTGACAGGCTTTTCAGTATAAGGCCCAAATAAATCCAGCCACTTTTTGTGATACTTATTAAACTACATCTAGCAGTGTTATGATAGATCAACACAAAAAGTTATTTTCTATTGCTAGGTTATTTGGAATATAGCACTAGGCTAAATCATGGTTAGAATTATGAGGGATAGCCAGCATACTTACCTTGGTGATACTCGAGTAGACATTGTTTAGATAGAACAGTAAAAACACACAAACACATTTTCAAGGACAAGCTTTCACTGCCATAGACAGCTTCATCAGGCCAAGAGAGTAGACTGATGTTCTTGGTGGATTGCAAGGTTGACTGCACAGCTGACGGTTTTTCAGTTATGATTTCACTGTATAAATGGCAGAACTTGGATTAAATAAAGATAAAAACTAAAAGTTGTGATAAATAATATACTAGCAGTTTTGTAACCTATTTAGAACATAGTAGGAATTATGTTAGGTTAACTTTAAGTACTGAAAACTTGTTCAAAAAGAAGAATTGATTTAAACTAGAGATGGGCCACTCGAATCTTCGAATCCTCGAATCCACCGAATCCTGACAAGTATTCGAGATTTGAGGATTCGGTGTTTTACTGGATTCGATGGCTGAATCTTTCACCTCATAAACAAAGCATAATATTTTGAATTCAAAAATTACTTAGCTAGGCCTACATGAAAAGCACATCTTAATCCGTAATCTTTATTTTGTAGGACAAGAGAGATTTGCATGAATAAAATCATTATTTAAAAAAAAATATTTGTTAGGTGTGGAAAATATTACGTGCCTAATACCCTTCCCTCCCAACTCTATGGGAAACTTAGACTCGACCATTTCGGCACATGCTCACTTCTAAAACTTTCACCGCACGAACATTCTTGTAAATATTTTAATGAACACATTAAAAACCGAAAATCAAAAGAATAATTACAAATAAACTAGAAATAAATGAAACAAATTATGGCTTTTTTTTTAACAGAAATAAGAACACATTTCACATGATACAAAGTCAGTCGTTATTACACACGATAAAAAGCTGGCCGCCATGACGTATATTATGTTTACTCGTGAGAGTGATGATTAAAATAAAGATATTGTTAATTTTTACTACCCAATTGATTTTAATTATCTACAACTATGCAATTAACCCCAATTTATTGCATACAGTCCTTAAGTTAGACATTTTGTTAGGTTTCATGAAAAATAAATAATGTCAACAGTCGGACACCGATAAAACTGTTTATTTATGCCTACCGGCTTACATATTGTATATCAATTGTTTAAAATCGATTCGGGTAATCTGATCACATAGTAAGCGCTCTCAAGTTTTAAGAATCAAATAACGACTTGCTAATTCATTATTTGTTTTTAAATTGATTTTAACTAAGAGTTGTTTTTTTAAATATGTTATTGAAGTAATTGTAAAAATATTCAAATGGAGTCCTGCCTTACAAATGGGAATGAACATATTGGAGTCAAAAATATGTTCGTATTTTAAATAGAATGTATTCTCATAAATCGATATATCGCAAGAATTGAATATATTTCTTGTTTTCTACGCGAAGATAGATAATGGATATAATAAGATAATAATAGTAAAACATACGTAGGCATTATTGAGTTCACCATTTCCAATGTATGTTTAATTGTTAAGCATGTTGTTTTAGGCTTTATTAAATATATCCATTTGTATTTTTATTTTTGCTTTCTTACTAAAATAAATTATAATCCTTCAATGATGATTAAAGTTGATCAAAGGTTAACTAGGCCTAATCTGTTTATTTCACATGTTTNTCAAATTTTGATTGATTTTATTTTCAAACAATAATATGAGTCTAGATTGTTTAATTTGGCTGGATTTTAACCTGTATTTTGCGAGGGGTGGTTGGGGTTGATTAAAATTGAAAGCATGATTGAAATAAATCTTAATTTACAGTTTAGGCCTATATTGTGTAATATAGGTCTATTTGTAAATAATTAAAATTTCTAACAATTTGCTAGGATTCGAGATTCGAAAATAAAATGTAAATTCGGATTTGAGATTCAGATTTGAGAAATAGTGGATTCGACCCATCTCTAATTTAAACAAAAAATAATATAAGTTTATTCAGCAAAAAACACATAAAGTACACAAGACCTGGAGTAATATACTTGATTGTTTTATGGTTCTAAAGTAAAAAAAATTGATTGCATATAGCAACCGTAGAAAACAAACAATTTCCCAGAAATCATAAATAAAGCATACCATGTATAGTTGAACACTGTCAATGTTTGTAAGTAGGATGATGATAAAAAAACAAACAGCCAGTTTAAATAAATGTATAGACTTAAGGAGTCAATCCAAATATTTCCAAATAAAGACTTCATCCAAGAGTGTTTAAAAAACAACCTGCAGTAAAGGTTTCTATAATATGAAGGGTACAGGGCAAGTAAGATGAATGTCAAAAATATGTTATTTAGAGAAACTCTAATTTTAAACTTTAAAACGTATATTTATTAATATAGCTTTGACATTTCCAATTTTTAGGCATATTACAGAATAACTTTATCTTGATACAATTTTTGATTAATTTTCTAAAAAAAAATTATGGAAATGTTAAATTATTTTGTTTTCTAAAAAAATATAAAATTATGGAAATTTTAAATTTTGACCTTAAACGTCTAATATTGCAGTGCATAAAAATGAGGTGGCCCAATGGCTAAATAATTTTATAGTAAAGTAAATTGATAGAACTAGAGAAAAAGGAAAAATAAACTGCTAAGAGTAAATTTGATGAAGAAAGCCCACCTAGGGAAAGAGAAAAAATGTGTGAAGAATCCAATGTACAAAGGTGAAATCTTCTTCCTTTCTTCTGTCTTCTATAGTAGAAGTAGCCCCACACACATTTAAACACAAATAGAATAATATTTCGGCATTGTTGCCTTTATCAAACACAAAGAAGAAAGTACAGATAGCACAAACACTGGATTACTCCATTTTGAAATTAAAGAAGAACTGTTAGAAACATTGTGTAATTTGTACTATCTCTCTTCTTTGTGTTTGATAAAAGCAACAATGCCGAAATATTCTTCTATTTATGTTAAAATGAGTGTGTGACTACTTCTACTATAGAAGACAGAAGAAAGGAAGAAGATTTCACCTTTGTACATTGGACTCTTCCCACATTTTTCCTCTTTCCCTAGGTGGACTTTCTTAATCAAATTTACTCTTAGCAGTTTATTTTTCCTTTTTCTCTAATTCTCTCAATTTACTTTGCTATAAAATAATATTGCAGTGCAATAAAGATGAATCTCCAATAACAATAATACCAATGTGAAACACAATTTCATGTTCCTTACACTTTTCAACATTATTAACCAGCCCTATCGCCATAATTTTAGATCAACGTTAGCGGAGATTAAAAAAAGCTTTGTTTATTTTATTTTTATTTATAAAACATAATATTTTCAATATTAGCGAGATTATATTTTTCTCACTTTTAGTTCACTCGTCATCACCATCTATTGTTTGACCCCCCTGCGGAAGTTCATCAGAGAAGGCTTAAGCAGAGTGGTACAAAACGATTTGAAAACTTGCAAATCTCTGTATTTTTCTTCGGGTATTGGAAGTTTTGCCTTCTATGATGACTCAGGATGATCGAACTCTCCTATAGTCATATTCGGTATGATCCTTCTCTCCTGCTTAGACAGGGTTGTAACTAAACCTCTAGGTCCAGGTCCATGTAGTAATACTATGAGCCACGATGGGCGCTATTTGTAACAATACTCCTTCGTTGAGCACTACGAATACTAATAACTTTTCCATACGATGATTCAGCGTGTAGATAGTTTATTTTCACAAATTTTAAATTACAGTTGAACCACTTTTGTCAAACATGTAAACAGTATACATACTATACATTAAATATACACAGTATGCACATATATTTGTACATAGTGTTACACTCGTTCGAAACACGTCTACTCGATTCGACGTTTAAGCAAAGAAATCCTTTACAAAACTAGTGTCTTGCTAATCTTGGGTCTGTCTACCCCGTAGCTATTTAACTCTCGAACTCAGATCACTACTCAATTTCTCTCCATCGACCAATAGTGTTATTCTATCTGAGCGTGAAAACTAAAAATAAATACAGCTTTACTCTGCACCTGTTCTTAAATAATGCGTAATACAACCCGGAAATAAACCATGCTTCTAACACGTGCAGCTAAACGAAAGAAAAATAAAAACATGGCTGTCATTTAGAAAAGATGAGTTTAATTTAAATTAACTGAAAATAAGAAATATGAAAATGTTTACTTTAAAATATGATTTTAAATATTAATACAGACGGAAAAATCAATATCATTACAGTACTTCCCCTGGTTGCTGGATGAATATAAATGCAATGATCTTCGACAGCAAGCAATACAATCTTCTCTTATATCTTAAATTAACACTCTTACTAGACATGAATCTTGACATGTATGAAAATCATACTTAATTTCCCGATAATATTTTAAGATAGCATTATAAAGTTAAAAGGAGCTTTAAACTCAAAAGTTACAATTATTTAAATATGCTCTTGATACATAGTAGCGGTACATCATATATGTTTTTGTCTTGTCATAAAATAACTCTTACATATTTTTTTATTTTTTCACTTGTTATTCATTTATAGGATTGATGAGGTTGTCTTCTTGTCCTTTGTCGCACATTAAAAAACTCACTCATTTTTCATTATACATTGCAATACTGAAATCGTCTATATATTTTACACAAAATTTATTTTTTTCAAATGTTCATTTGCTGCTCTTAAAACCTATTACTTAATGAACATAAATCACTTTAAATCTTTAAACAACAGAGAGAAACTAAAGATCATCTCTGACACTATACTATACTAAGTTAAAAATGACAAATTTTAAACCTTTTCAAAGTATTCACAATCTTAAATTTAAATTTACTTTAAGTTTTGTTATGTATCAACTCAAATCTTGTCTTAGTTACTTGATTGCAAAATACAGCGTGTTATATGTAATGTAGTTACCTCACCTTAACATTATCATCTCTATACCCTGACATTTTCAAATCATTTACACAATACTCATTTACTGTTGATATTAAAACTGAAATTCTGATACCACATGATATTTGTATCTTTGTTTACCTATTTTTAATTTGTTGTCACATCTACTTATGTCGATAACTTGAAATTTGAATTTATCATTCTGCATTTCTCAACCTCAGTTTGACTCGACAAATTCCTTTACGTTTTAACATTATTGCTTCAATTATATAAACATAAATCTTAATACAATTTTAAGTTAAGATTTCAACTTTCAATTTGATTCTAATCAGAATGTTTAATTTGATTACTCTTTAAACATAAATACAATATTGATAGTCGTTTTATTTTTTGTTGTTACTCACAATACCTTAGTTGGCTGTTAACTGTCCTTTTGCCACACCTTAAGCATGTTAAGCCTTCCTATATCATTCAAATGCCTTTTTGACTCCACTCTATCTCTTATTTATTACAAATTGATTGCTTGGGCACTAACCTCTTTTAAAATGATTATTCTCAACTTAAATATATCCTCGCAGAACTTATAACCTCATCTCTTTACCTCCACAAAACCTTCTTCACAACACCTTAAACCTAAATTAGTTGTCATTTCGACCAACACCTTTCTCTATAATCTCACCATTTCTTAAATATGCACAATCAATGCAAAATTTCTTACTCATGTCATCTTAAGGCACCATTTAATTCAACATTTAAACTTAACACATAAAAAAAACCTTCCTTGTTTATCAACCAAACTCTACTTGTTTTTACAAACTTTGATTCCAACAACTATCTATTTGTTTTTATTATTGCTCTGATTAAGCCTTTAAGTTAGAGTATAAAACTCTTCACATATGAAAATTTATTTTAAATTATGAAATTATTTATTTAATTTTACTTTAATCAATGTAGTCACATTTTCTTTTAGCCTATTGAGACTCAATCACTGTTTACTTTTAAATCTCTCAATCTTATAAAAAAAACATCAAATTGATCTCTGTAAAAAACTCAAACCCTGGTACTTAGATATTTCAAAATTGTTTTTAGTGTTTAAGACACTGTTCAATATAGAATTTCCATCTGACCTATTCCACAATGAGACTTCATCTTATTTAGTACCAAAACAGCTGATTTTGCAAATCTAACAACTGTGCTTTTATCGTAACAGTATTATATTTCACCCTTAAATAATTTTTATACAACATTCATTTATCTTGTATTTAACATAGTTTTAGATTTTCTTACATAATTTAGTATGTTATTTACAACAAATTAGAATCCTTATTGTGTCCTATCCAAAAGTGATACAGCCTAACAGATCAATGACAGCAGTTTCATGAAATATCCTTTCGTTTGTGAAAGACCCCCTGTATAAATTATATATCACTCCCATTGACTTAATTACAATACCTTTCTGTATTATTTTCTTACAAACACAGGACCATAGTTTCCTTGACACAATAAAAAACAACAGAAGTTAAAACCTTAACTTCCCCTCATTAAAAACTACTTCCACAATCAGATTATGTTCAAAACTTCCCCTGGTTGATGCACTTCTGCAGTTATTACCTTAGTTTGAACTACATTATTATTGTTTGACGGATTTTGATCCCATTCACTCTTCCATTGCTGATGGGAACTAAACTGCCTTTGTCCCTGACCTTGAGGATTGAAAGGAGGGGGTCTATTAGGCCTACTATCCTTTTCTCTGTTCCCATTGTTATGTGGAACCTGTACCTGTCTGAATCTATCAAACTGTTCCCTGTGTGAGCTACTTTTATTTTCCCACTCTTTATTTCGATCTCTCCTATCATCAAATGCTACTAGTATTCTTTCCATTTCCTTAAGGTTCATCATGTTGGTACCTATCAATACGTCTTGAACTGGGATGGGAAAATGATGAGTTAAGTGTCCTATCAGCCTATGTTCTTCTACCGGATATCTCTGATATTTAGCCTGATTAACTAACTTATGAAGATATTCACTCATAGTGCTATTTCTAGGATCATACCGTCCATTAAAAATGATTTGTAAAAAATCATCCTGCATCGCTTATGACCAATACTTTTCTAAAAACATTTCCTTAGCCTGTTTGTAAGTTTCCCATTGATCTTATAAATTACCAGCCCATGCCCTAGCTTCTCCTTCCAAATTTGACATCAATATTTCGATCTTATTCTGCTCACTAAAATGTCCCCCTTTTATTACTCGTTCAATCTTTTGAAGGTACTGAGCTGCTGACACAATGCCCTTTCGCCCCCTGTACTTTGGAATAAGAGACATTGTCACCTCACTTAAGCCCTTGGATATGTTATAGTGGTTACATACACTACTTACAACTTCCCTTACATCTGTAGTCTGTTTAAATTCTTTGGCTAATTCATCCACTTTTTTATTCAATTCTCCTACTGACTTAATATTTTCCATAAACAATCCCTTAAAATTGTCCCCGGTTTGTTTACATTCTTTTCTTACTATTTCACATATCTGAGTTGTATTTAAGTTCTTATTGACCTCACTTTCCAAAACTGACTGTACTATTTCTACACTTGTTTTTGCCTGACTGACCTGAAGATCCAAATTTACTATTTGATTCTCTAAAACTTTTTATTTCCTATTAAAATCATTTTCCACATAATCAATTTTACTTTTGATTATGACTATTTCTTTCGTGAGTTCAAATTGATTTTCTTTCAACTTCTCCTGTCCATCTTCTAAACTAACTTGTTTCTCCCCAAATGTTACTAATTCTTTTTCAATTTGACTAAATTGAATAGTAAATTCTTTATCAGTCCTCTCTAACTGGTCAATTTTTAAATCAACTTCCCCAAATCTTTTTTCACAAATCTGTCTACTTTGTTCATTTTGCTCACCTAGATGTTTTTGATTTGCTTCCATTTCTGTTTTTAAATCTCTACTACTTTCTTTATTCTTTCGGCCTAAATGTGGACCAGTTGCTTCTATTTTTTGACTTAAATTGTCATTGATTTTTTTAATTTCACGACTTAAATTGTTATTGGTCTCTTTAATTTCTGCCAATAAAATGCTCACAATTTCATGACATTTTTTCAAGGAGTCTGCTACTACCTGGTTTGTTATTATTTCCTTTCCTTCACTATTTACTCCTAGACTTTTTATCAATATCAGATCCTCTCTCTCTTCTTGATTAACAATTTCCATCTGCTCTACATCTGGTGCAATATCATTTTCAGTGGGCAAGGCATTATTTTCCACATGAATTTGATAAGCAATTTGTTTATTTTCTAGGCCTGCTTCTGTCTTTTCTGCTTGTCATTTCACCTGGCTTTGTGCTTGTTTCAAGTTTATTCATTTCATCTAACCATATATGGTTATGTGGCCTTTCATCAAAGTCTGTATCATTTAAACCATCGGCATTGTCACTGCCTAGTAAAGTTTCACTATTTATTTCTGCCATTTTAGAAAAATAAACTAATTTCCCCAGTGTTTCCAAAATCTTAATGTTAGATTGTATTTACATATAAAATTTTGTTGTGTTCTTAATAATAATATAAAATTTAATGTTGGTGGTTTATTTGTGATTTATTTATTTTGTGTAGTCCTGTAGTCTGTTGTTGCTGTGTGGTCTCCAGCCTTGGTCGCATAGTTCGTTCATCAGCTGTTCTCCCGTCCGTGTTGTCAGCTGTTCCCTTTCTTCGTCCGCCACGTCCTTAAACTGCCAAATTGCTGCTTGTTTTAGGCCTGTAACAAACTTGCAGCTCCACTTGTCAGTTGGGAAAGAATCCCGGACCCTTGGTTGTTCTTGTCCCCTCGAAGTCATGTTGTTTATGTTCTAGTGGTCTGCTGTATAGTGTGTCCTTGGTTCACACCTCATGTCATAGCACATGGTCTTCTTATCTTGGGTCGTTGGTTCAAGCCACTGTCAATGTAATTGTATCTCTGTCTGTAGAGCACATTATCTTCTTATATCGGGTCGTTGGTTCAGGCCACGAGTTGAGCACCATTTGTAACTAAACCTCTTGGTCCTGTGCTAATCGTAGTAATACTATGAGCCACGATGGGCGCTATTTGTAACAATACTCCTTCGTTGAGCGCTATGAATACTAATAACTTTTCCATACGATGATTCAGCGGGTAGATAGTATATTTCCACAAATTTTAAATTACAGTTGAACCAGTTTTTGTCAAACATGTAAACAGTATACATACTATACATTAAATATACACAGTATGCACATATATTCGTACATAGTGTTACAATTGTTCGAAACACGTAGTTGGCTAACGTGCTAGGTCGTGTTGAGCTCGACTGCCGAGGACGGGGAGATCGAGGTTCGAATCTCAGTCGGGTGAACCGGGGGGGTTTTCCTAAATTGTTTTCCACTCTCCATCCACGTAAATGCGGGCTCACTTCCTTCTAAATTCAACCTTCCCAATTTCTAATCCATTAGTGTAATTAGTACTTAAGCGTATAACCCGAATGGGTAGTAAGACGCCGTGCTAAAATTAATTAATTTATTGAGAGATATGTGTGATTCTCATCTTTCTTAACCACAACACGGTGGACATTCATCTTTATTTCCCTGTATATTGATTCTTATATTTCGGAACTCTCATCGTTTATGCTCTGGATACATAGCCTTTGTTGTAGTACCCCTGACTCTCGTGTCCCACACACAGAGCCTTTGTTGTAGTACCCCTGACTCTCGTGTCCCACACACAGAGCCTTTGTTGTAGTACCCCTGTCTCTCGTGTCCCACACACAGAGCCTTTGTTGTAGTACCCCTGACTCTCGTGTCCCACACACAGAGCCATGCGCTAATCCCCACCATCTTTGGAAATGTTCAGTTTGTAATCGATGGAGATATATATTAAGAATCAAAGTGGATAATTTGTGAAGACTTTTATAATAAATAGGCGAGATTTTGTATTTTTGTAGCATGGGAAGCTCCATTAGCTTAGCATAGGGGAAGAGGGGGTACATTTGAACAATTTTTCATTTA
>CABFWB010009941.1:0-10974 GCA_902151455.1 Timema bartmani | reverse complement strand
TATAGGTTTACAAATAGTTAATGGCGAGCTACCAGGAATTTAGGCTATTAAGATACTATGGCCGGTCTATTCCTCATTAGTACTGCCTGGTCATTCAATAATATATTTTAACATTCTACACATGACTGGGCACACTATATCTAGTGCAAACAGTTAAACATTAACTGATACAAGTGATGCCTAAAGGGGGCCAGACAAAATAAACAATACCCCGCGGGCCATTACTCTAGACTAGTAACACCCCCACAGGTTGATCACCGAAGAAAGGTGTATCATTGGACATTTTATAGACTGATATCAGTCAAAGACCCAACTAGGTCATGGAACGGAGTAATATATAACCAGATTTCCACCATAATATGATCCTATTCCTAAGCATTAAGTTAGCCGGAGCATGGTTATACATTATAGGACTCTGGCTATAGCCCAGGTATTTACGATAATGTGAGATGGACATAAAAATTAGAGCAAAATCTCTAACATTCTAAACTATGCCTTATGGGCATAGAAGAACAAGTAAGAAACACTGACATACAAAACTATGTCAAATGGACATAGAAACAAAGAGTAACAACTCTATCAAAGATTACTCATACAAATACTCATAGTGACAGGCGTGGATACATATGCGGCGAGAAGAAGAGACCGATGCCTTACACATCGTGATCACCAGTAGCTTAGTTCGTTGATCATTGCTTGACGTCCAGGCTGTTCCTCCGACGAATCGTTAAAATTGAATACAAAATGTGAAGCGAGGGATGGCTGTTTTATACAAAAAGGACTTGACGTCTTCGGGAAGGGCGTCCACCAGGACAAAGGGAGAAGGGGTGGTGAGTTTGCAGAATGGCGAAGAAAGACAACTAGTGCTAGAAGACGGCGCTGAGCACAACACAGAGAAGCAACTCTTGTCATTTCATTGAAGGGGGGCCAGCGAGTAAGATGTACTCCAGGAACAGTCAGCTGGGGTACATTCCTCAAGTTTGGGCGTTTCCAGAAACATGATTTCACCGTGAGTTAATATCTGCCACACATTATTATAATTTATTAGTTCTTATATTTATCGTGTTAATCATATATATGGTATTTTGAGTGTACGTGTTAATACGTTATTTAACACGTTACACATGTTTACATTAACTTGTTTTAATTATTTTTGTGTATCCTGTCCACCGTTGAATTGGGTCCCACACGTTACGGTACAGCGTATAAATAAACAAGCCATGGCTACATTCCCGGAAATCAGACACATTCTCTTATTCCTCTTTACAGGACACAGCCCAACCACATGTAATTATTACTGCGTCAGATTGCGTCCGTGTAGCAGGCACGCATAATACGTGCGTGGTTACCGCGTTTTGAATACTAAATAACCCCGCCATCACCGAACAACATACCTTCAGGTAATGGCCTACTTTGTTACTCCCTGTAGGGCCAGGAAACAGGAAGGAAGGAACGAATGATGGCCGATCGATTTATTATTGGTTACTGTGGTTTTGTATCGGGGGCGTAGCTGTCAGGGGAACGGGTACCTCCATGATCAATGGGCTTCCCCCCTTTATACCTATGCTCTCCACCCCCTCATGGGTGGAATCGTTAGTAAAAAAGAGTACCTTTGATAAAATTAGTTGTCACAGAGAGCAATATATTAATGCTTAATTTTATGTCTCAAATTGTGAGATCCAACTACACTCCAATTTTTACAGAAGGGACATTTTGAAAACACAAACATAGGATGCTACTACATTATTAGTGTTAATTTATACGTTAATATTATTATTATTACTATTATTAAGTGTTCTGTCTCAAGACGGGTCCATTCCTTTTACGCCTTTCCTATGCCTCCTCCTTCAGCTCCCAGAATTTTTTTTCTTCCCTTAAAGTCATCAAATATTTGAATCCTTCTTTCTAAGCTCCTCCTTCCCTCAACCTTTACCTCTATGACGTCGTGCAGAAGACAGTTCTTCCTAAGGATATGTCCGATCTAATTTGCTTTGCACCGAAGAATTGCATCCAAATGGTTATCTTCCCACACCCACTATTCTTAGGACTTTTTCATTTGTCACCCTGTCTGTCCACCAGATCTTCCCAAGTCTTCTCCAGCACCACATTTCAAAACTCTCCTAGTATTTATTTCCCATATTCTTGAGAGTCCAAGTTTTTGCTCCCCACAGCGCGATGCTCCAAAAGTAGCATTTCATCAGTTTCTTCCTCGGTTCCAAACTCAACTTGCTGGTCAGCAGTAACCTCTTCTTTTTGAAATATTCCTTGGTCAGGGCGGTCCTTGACCTAATTTCTTTAGTGCAGTAGACATCCTTTGTCAGAAGACTTCCCAAGTACTTGAACTGATCTTTGGTTTCCAACTCCTTGTTTACAATTTGATTTTCAGCGGCTACCTAATTTTTTTTGACAATCACCATCACTTTTGAATTCTCAATGTCGATACAAGATTACCTTTCTGTACATTTGTTTATATTAGGGTTTTTTGTTTATTTCCGCCCACGGATGCTGTGGTTTGAATTTAGCCGCAGAAAGTTTAGAAACACCCTGTATATCTCTAACTCGCTCTAGGTTACTCTGGCGACCGGGTGTCGCGAGATCTCCGACTTCCACAAGGAAGGGAAACAGATATATTCTCTTTTTCTACTGTAGCTATTTACAAAAAATACTGACAAAAACTACCTCTCAATTTGATTATTGTTTAGATTACCATAGGAATACCCGTAGTTATGTTCACAGTCTTATTAAAGCTAATCATTCTTGATGTTTGTTAACATAAAATAATAATAATTTATTATAAGAGATAACTAAACAGTCAATAGTGAAGTCATGATCAAATGTTATGGCTAAATATTAAAAAAAAAAAATTGGGATGGTTTTATATTTAAAACCATACAAATTGAAGATGTATAAAACAAATTAACAACCCTAAATGGTAAAATATTTTTTCCTATTACACTTATACAATCCCTATTTTAATTTTTTGGGTTCTATTTAAAATGGTGAAAATATTTGAGTTTATTATGGTTCTTCACTATATTATTTATGTGTGTTTTTCTAGCCTCAGCTAATTATTTTTAGCTATAATGGTTTCTCATATGAATGGTCAAAGTCACAAATATAATTGTGTGCTTTTAAAAATAGATCTTTTTCCATTCATGAATTTTTTGGAAACTGACCAGAACTTGTGTTATTTATTAAAATAGCTTTTATAAATCTTTCTGTGAGCATTGGATACGATGCAACCATATTTTTGTTTTTATCTGAAATAGGAAATAATAAAAATGATTTAAATATTTATGTTTTTTACTCTTTAAAGGGCAGGCATTGGGATTGTAGCGAAAGCTTTTTGTCTTTGGGGGAGCCTAATAAAAACTGTATCAGGCGTAGGTAAATACCACACGTATTAAGGATAACTACTTATTGAAACACCATTATAGTGGGAAAAGGGAGCGCTCAGGTCAGTCCTACTCATCGGGGAGCTGTTGTAGTGAGGGGAGGGAGCGCTCAGGCACCAAAAGGCTGGTAGCAGGAAATATAAGTACTGTGTTACTTGGGACGGAACACAGAACGATCCCTCTAGAAACCACCAAGTTGTCTGCGTCTTACTACCCGTTCGGGTTATACGCACTTACACTAATGTGTAATTGTAGGGTGATTGTGAGATGAAATGGAGGACCTACAGTTTAACGTGGGATCCGAACCACGGTGGTAGGCCTGGTATTCCTCACATTCACAAGTTGTGATTAATACACGTCTTGTCAGAGGTGAAGGAAGGGTTTGGCGATCAGATAAATCTGTGCCGGGGACCGAGGATTGAACCCCAGACCCCCCAGCACAGAAGTATGACACCTTACCCCTAGACCACCAGGCCACCAATATGCTTGTAAATAGGATAAACTAGCAAATTAGCGGAGGTAGAGAAACAATACAGCATAGGTCCTGAATTACAGTCCAGACCTCAGGAAAAAAACAGTAAGAATGAATAAATAAGTAAAATTAGAAAGGATTTACCCATATTTTCATCAACGATAAATTTTCGGTCATGCCAGGAATCGAGCCCGGGACCCTTAGTTTAGTGGGCAGACACGCTACCGACTGAGGTAAGGTGTCGGATTGGTTCCGCATCTAGTGTTGATAAATATCAAAGGAAATCAAGTCGATTCTTGTAATGGGGACGTGTTTCAGGTCTCCGTTGCCATTCAATCATCGTAGGGTAAGAGTCGTTTTTTCTTATTTTATAAAATGAAGTGGGATGGACCAAAGAGGCTTTCTTTTATTGAAATTTTTTGATCCCACACACATTAAATATCGCAGGGTCAAGCAAGATGCTCCTCAGAGAGAAATATCTTGTCTGAAGTTGGTATCCTGTTTCCGTATCTTTGATAAACTATTTAAAATAAATTTTAAAAATTCACTTTTGGATTTCCGAAAAAAAAAATTAATTCGGAAGCCGCCTTAATACATCTGTATTGAAGCTTCAAAACATTATCATGTTTTAGATCTTCTATCGAATCACTCACTGCCACTTGTGTCTACTTCTACTTTGAAGATTTGTTCGTACCCAAAAACTTTTTTTACTTGGTAATTTTGATTAATTTTTAGACGCAATAGTAGTGAATGTGGCACAAGCAATAAAAGGCCTATGTCATCCTCGTCAAACATTTTGCTATTGACTGGATTTTTTTGGGTCGATTTCGTTTGTTAATCGATACTTGTCGATCGACAATGTCGACTCAGTGAGGACGTAGCTTTAGGTATGTGAGTGCGACACAAAAATAATATTATTATGTAATGTAAACATATATATTTTTTAATATTCGCATCCATTAAACTTCCTCTATGATGTATTTTTTGGACTTGTCATCCTAACGTACCGAATATTTAAACAGACGCACACGAACACAAATTAGTCTTGAAGTGTGTCCCTTTTTACGACGTTCCCTATTTTAGTATGACCTTTATGACATCGGGTAAAAGGGTAGAAGGCGGGTGATACCTGCTGTAAAAAAGAGGATAACATAATTAGCATCTCCCAAGAGTAGACGAGATGACCGGGCGTTGCGGTCTTTTTGAAGGGCAATGCTCATATTTTAATTTTGAGTTTAGTCTTGCCTTCCGCATACTATGAACACAGACTTCACTGACTACCCTTCCCATCCTACCCTTCAACACACCACCCCAAATTCCTCCTTTTAGCGTCTCTCTTTCTCTCTCTCTTTTTTCTCTCTCTCTCTCTCTCTCCCCCCCATAGCGCCACTGTCACGGACGTGCTTTTATACCACTTGAGAGTTCGGATCAGAATTGCCAACTTAGCTTTTTTTTCCGCTAGAACTAGATTTTTTTTTTGGCAGTGTTTCAAACGTTTTTGAACTATATTGCTGGGTTTTTTTCACTATTGGGAACATTAATTTGCTTAAGTTTTTAGTAATAGTTTTCTTTGTTTTTAAATAAGGCAGACGAATGGCAATTTAGTTTTGTATCAATGGCTCTACCGCTCTTTTCAAGAAGGCTCTAGTTAACTCTCTTGTCTTAAAAAAACTAGAAAGTTCATGACCCCCCAGAACTTAAGCTCACCATTCAACCCTCTCTTGAGACACCTCCATCCAAACCCTAACATGGCATCCAACCTCCTTTCAATACATTATCACATTATCCTTCCATCGATGTCTCGGTCTATAAAGGACTATTGTATCTTCAGGTCTTCCAACTAAAATGTTGTGTACATGCCTTAGCCTGAGTGCCTTGATTAATATGTTTGGTGAAACATACAGTACACATCACTAAGTTCTTCATTAGGTTACTTTTACCATCCTCCTAAGGTTACTTTTACCATCCTCTTGTGTGTTTTTTTTTGTTCATCTCTCTTAAGGGGCCCATTCACGAGACTATATTGAAGCATCCGCGTTGACAATGTGATTGAAGTTGTGCTACGGATTTTTTTTAAATCGCTCAACAAAAATTCGTCGACCCCCGGCTGGATTTGAACCGACGAACATCGAGTCCTGAAACTAGCACATTACCTCAAGACCGAAGTCGACAGGAAGCTAGAGCATTTTACTTTCATCACGTCCCTCTGAATGTCCACCGCATATTATATGTATATATATATAAATATATATATGCAGGTTGGATATACGAATATAACTTTTACTTTTCCCCCATCATCAGTTATTCTGTTGGGGGTTCCAAAGAGTTGTGTCGTTTTGTACGACTTGTGTAATATCTCCCATTCTCCTCATCTACCTTTCCTCTCTGTTCTCTCTCTCTCTCTGATGCGTAACAAGGGAAAGATGAAGCACTATTATTATTACTTCTATTATTCTCATCAGAACTCTCGAATAACGGCGACACCTTTACGGGGTGAAGCCTGACATATTTTGAAATTAGTTTGTGGGAAATGTTTTCTTTCCTTGCTATTCCCAATTCTCCCGTTTCCCCCCCCCTTGGGACAGAAAGGTTCGTTTATCCGGCCTCGTACCTCAGATACAGCTATCCTTATGCTGGGATCACAATCAACTTAACGTTAACTTAACGTAACTTAACGTAAAGGACCTCCTCGTGTGTTTATATGGAAGCGGTCACGATGCAATTAACTTAACGTAAGAGATGTCCTGGGAGGACTTTTACTTTAAGTGAACGTTACTTGAAGGGTATCACGTGATCTAGCCAGCCAATCATTATGCGAGTGACGTCAACAGGGCTATTTAGTAATTCATTTGTTGGTATCATGACCAATGTTTACTCTTTAGCGTAAGTTCTAGTGATCAGACATTTAAACAAAATAATTAAACTAAAATAGGAAAGCTAAATTTATCAAAAAGTTTTGTAAGAATTATCTAATATATCGATTGAAAACTGTAAACATTCACAGATCATCACTTTACTAATAGTACAAATCACAGATCATACTCGAGAATGAAGATGTTTTGCTTGAGTTGTTACGTTAAGTTACGTGAATCGTGATCACACATACGTTAAGTTAACTTTAAGTGAACATTACGTTAAGCCAACGTTAAGTTGATCGTGATCCCGGCATAAAGGTTCCCTTAACTTAAGAAAACAGATGTGTGATCACGATTCACGTAACTTAACGTAACAACTCGAGCTAAACATCTTAATTCTAGTGATATGTGAATGTTTACTGTTTTCTATCGATATAATAAATCTCTATCATTAAATTTTGTTGATAAATTTATCTTTCCTATTTTAGTTTGATTATTTTGTTTCAACGTCCGATCACTAGAACTGAAGCTAAATAGTAAACCTGGTTCATAAAACCGACAAATGAATTACTAAATAGCCCTGTAGACATCACTCCCATAATGATTGGATGGCTAGATTACGTGATAGCCTTTATGTAACGTTCACTTAACGTGAAATAACTCCCAGGACATCTATTACTTTAAGTTAACTGCATCGTGATCGCTTCCATTTATCGCTTCCTTATCTTGAAATAATTTTAACAAAATTATAAATAAATATTTATTTATTTAGCGAACAATTAATACACCGACATTCTCAATTTTTCAAATAAAATGTTTGGAAGGATATGTTGAACAAAACTCGACACTAAATATAATCAGTTCTTGGTCATTTGATTATACATCAATTAATTAATAACTAGTATTTGCACTGAAAGGGCTGTGCGCCTACCGTGCTGTATCTTCACCTTGGAAGAGCACTTTTGAGTTTTGAATCAATCCAAAACGACACAGTCGGCGCACAGCCCTCTCCGTGCGAATCAAACTTTACACGTACAAGTTTAAGTTCCTGTTCACGTTCTTTGTTATCACCCACATGGCACACACACATGAAAATAGCTTAGTGGTACTTTTCTTTTAGCACTGCGTCTGCGATCTTTCGTGGGGGCGAGAATGGAAGACCACCCTCAATGCACACAACCGGGATCGAATCCTGATCTCCCCGTCTTGTGCAGTCTAGTCTATTGCGATAGTTGTGCGTTAGGTCATGCGGGCACCAAAGTTGGTTATAATTAATTAACAATTGTGTTGAAGTATTAAACATATTTTGTATCGCAGTTGGGATCTACTAGTTTCTTTCTCTCGTTGTCAATTTATTCCTTAGCCCACCCCCCATTCTCCCAAAACAATAGTAAACGCACGTATCCAGCACGTATTAAGAGCGTGCGTTACACGCCAATAAACTCTGTGGTACAGTCGTCGCGAAATCATAAATTTACACCAACACTATTGCACGTGCACGTGGATCATTTCTGATTAAACATTAATGGAGATAAAGAGTTAATACATGTTCCTAATACTGAACATTGTCGAAATATTAAATTATATTTGGATAGAAACTGCATTGAAAAGGACCATTTTAGAATGTCTTCACAGATAAGCATTGTGCACAAATATTCATTCTGTCATAACAGGGACATACTGTAGTTATTAACAAGAAACTTTTGTCACTTTGTCCCCCATCGTCACCGCGGAAAATGTCGAGTAATCATTCAAATACGAATGTACTGCACACATTTCTGTCGAATCGTATGTGTTTTCTTTTCCCTTTTACTCCCAAACCTCGCACCGGGAACCGAGTTGGGCCTGCTATGACGAACGCTCTTAACTCTAACATTGCAGTTGCCGGAAATAGAAAAATAAATTTAAAAAAAAAACTCGGACATCCAGGTGGCAGTTTTACAGTTATTTACCCTCGGACATCCTCAATCCCTACAAATTGTTCCTGGCATTTTTTTAATTTAATTTTTTTTTACAACATCACCGGGAAATGCACAGTCAATCCCAAAAATGATGTCACACTCAGACTAAAGCAAACACTTTGTATGATGTAGGTTATTTATAACATGTCAACACTGTTTACTCTGAACATTTACATGCAAATGTTTACTAAACAAAGCGGAGAGAAAAAATAAATGAGAAAATAATATATCAAATTGGATTTTATAAATACGTATATGTTAAAAACAACAGTTAAACTCAAAATTATAAGTGTAACAAACAGTAAACCGAGCTGATATACAAAAATGCATGGTAAAAGTTTTGGTAGTTATTATGATAAAGAATTATTAATATAATAAAATGTTTTCTTTGTGTCGTCTTCAAGAAATTTCTGAATATATTGTCACGGAGATCAGCTCCCACGAGCATGTTTCCTATTTACATTTTTATGTGCCTACCGAACATGAATCTGGAGTCCGGAATGTCTCGACTAAAATTAAACTGAACAATGTAATCGTACATATTTTCTCATATTATATAGTTTGTGACAAAATTTTCAAAAATAAAGACTTCACTAAACTACCCTTAAGTTATAATTTTTTTTATAAAGTAGGAACTTACATTCTTATTTATCATGTCAAAGACTCCTCTCAGACAACCATTTAGAGCAAAAAATGACAACCATTTCCAAAGAAATTCTAGTACCCTTCAATTTTAATTTTGGGAGCTAGAATATATATATATATATACACACACACACACACACACACACACAGAGATAATGTTTGGAAACTCATAACCCAAACTGCACATATAACTTGTTTGAACCAAAAGTAATATAAAATCCCTATAAAATTACATCCAACAACTATGCTAATACCATTAAATTGTGTTCAAAGTTTCTGCGTACAGCGCCGGGAGAGCAAAGATGTTCAAGCATGCGTGTACAACAAGTTGCATAGGAGTTAGGCGCGCGACACTGCACATGTAATCATGGCAAGCACTTTCTGTGATGTAGGACCGTTAATGATGACCTTCAGAACGTATTTAATTTTCTAGATGAACTGGTTCGTTGTTTACTACTGTGGTGTGTTCTGCTGCCCTGCTCAAAGATGTAAAGGTGTGCAGTGCCGCGCGCCTAACTCCTATTCAACCTGTTGTACACGCATGCTTGCACAACTTTGCTCACCCAGCGCTGTACGCCGAAACTTTGAATACAATTTAATAATATCAGCATAGTTTTCCGGATGTAAGGGTAGAGGGTTTTTTCCATTACTTTTGGTTCAAACAGGCTATATCCTCAGTTTGGGCTGTGAGTTTCCGAACACCCTGTATATCAAGTATGAACAAAATCCATCAAAATATTTTGTTTCTGCTCCAAGAGACAGATGGACGGACGAACACAACTGTAAGATTCGCCTTTTTAATGTTTTGGTGGCACTAAAACGTCAAGATTCATCAAAAATGAATAGGTGGAAAATGTTCACAGTTACAATACTTTATCCATATGAAAAAGTAAAAACAATTTAAAATGGATGCCCAGTGCAACGTTTACGATAGTTACCCTCCATTGATACACAAAAAAACAAAAACAAAAAAAAACTATTTTTTAAAAATACGTATGAAAATTGTGTTAAAATTTGTCAAAACCTTGGATGAACGATTACAATGTATTGGAGTGAATTTTAAAGTAAATTGATACATAAACTTAAATATATTATTATATGATTATATATTATTTTTGTGTTGCTGCGTAGTTTAATTCCAACACCAATTTAAGGTGGGAGTGGAGGTGACTGGAGAAAAGGCCAGTGTGATTTTTGCAGTTTTTATAGCAAAACTTTCTTTGTCCAAAATAAATCAAATATTGCTCCAGTAGAAAAAAAGTTTAATTTTTCTTCACAAGGTGATATCAACAGTTGTTGAACAAATGTTATGAACATAGTGACATTAGAAGATAAACTTTTTAAATGAAGAGAAAGTTGTTATATTTTAATTCCAGGACACTCTTGACAGATATTCAAGACCTGTTTAGGTTGCCATGTGAAGAAAATTAAATTATTATGTTTTTACTTGATTTTTTTTTTACCAAAAATATGTTAGGGTTCATCTTATTAAAGCGCTGATACGTGTCGTAGACGTCTAGAAATCTTGCATTATTTAAGAAGGGGTTTTGTTATTTAAAACCGGGGGTAAAATATATTTTTAAAAAAGTCCCTAAAGGATTATAGATCTTCCATTCTAATTTAACTTTTATAATTTAAAGAATAAA
>CABFWB010009940.1:0-10979 GCA_902151455.1 Timema bartmani | reverse complement strand
AGCTTTGATCCAAATGGAATATTTACAAGCAAATATTAAGCTAGTTAATACTTTAGCCTTTTGGTTTTTGTGTGAAGTTGTATGTATAGGCTGTTTAAGCTTAGTTTTGGGTAGTTATGGAAAGTATACGAGTTAAAATTCTGATAAGAGTTAGATTAACTGTTTATGGTGTTTACAGACATGTCTCAGATATTTATCATATTACTAGTTAGGACTTAGCTTTATATTGATAAAATGCTGACTGATAAATATATAGCTTATATGAACATAGGCGGTTAGAGTTGAATAAAATAGAAACATCTAAGGGGTAAAAAGTGGGGCTTAAAGGGCTCAAATTCACTAATATATGTTTTTTGAATAAATTGACATAAAGCATTGACATTTTACATTTTGGGTCCCTTCCACAGTTTGACTAGACAATTTTGAGGTTTATTAAAATTTAATCTTCTAAGAGAGTGACGATGGTCCGAAATAGGTAGTAAAATCCATGTCCTCCAAAATTAATGAAAGTTGATATTTGATATTTTTTCGGGCCACAAGTATCCGATAAGAAGAGGTTTCGTGAAATTCTATTCCCAAGAAGGTGAGATGGGTTTGGAATATTTTTAGAACTATAATCGTATCTTCCAAACCGCTTGTGCTGGAAATATGAGACTGTGCAGGAAGGTTTGTTTAGATAGTAAGTCAGAATTTGTGATTTTCCAAATTCAATCCCTAAGGGTACTTATCGGCTAGGAGATACGTTTTCGGACCTCTAAGAGGTGTAAATGGGGGGTGGGGGGGGGTTTAGACGGAGGTTGAAACATTTTTAGAGGAATAACCACATCTTCTAATCCATTTGGGCTGGAAGGATGAAACTTGGATGCATCCCCTTATAAACAGCTTGACTTAGAAATATGTTACTTTGAACGGTTGAAAGTAATTTAGGGAATTTTCGAACACAATTACCTAAGGGATGGAAAGAGGGAAAGGTTTTTTTTTCCGTATCTTAAATACCCATTTGAAATATATATATAACATTTTGCAGGGAAGTTCTTTATACGTAAAGGGCCAGAGTACTTTTTGGATTTTTTGAGTCTCCCCCATTCCCCTATTATACGGGGTTGAAATGGGGAGGGTTTGGTTTTTAAGAGATTTCCTGCTATTTGAAACCTCTTTTTTCTGAAATAAAAAGTTTGTTCTCATTTATGTTAAAACTGTTTTCACTTCAAATAAAGTTTTTATTGTGTAACCTTACATTGTAAACCTTGCTTTGATTCCCTGCTCTTTGAAATATACGTCATTGTTGTTTATTAATCTTCTAGCATCAGAATGAAAAAGTGTTTTTGCGTATTTCTGTAATCTTAGGCGGATAATATTGGTTATAGGATATAATACAAAGAACAAGCCCTTGCAAATTTCTTGGTTTGTGATTACGGGTTGATGATAGATTTACTGATACAATAAAAGACCGCTTGCTATTGCTATGTTTTGTGATTACGGATTTACAATATTTTAAAATTACTAACCGCTTCGAAGGCCACGTGGTCTAACTCTAAGGTGTCGCTCTCGTAGACTGGCTGTCGATGACGGGGAGATCAGAGTTCTATTCCGGCCATGTGCACTAAGTGTGGAATTATACTAAATGGTTTTACACTCACTCTCCACATGAATACGGGTGCACTTTCTTTAAATTTAACTTTACCAATTCCAAACACATTGGCATAATTAGTACATAGGTTTACAGTCCGTACAAGTAGTAAGACGCGGTGATTAAATAAATTTAAAAAAAAAGCATTTAGAATATATTTGGACTGGCCCACTCTCAGCAAATTTTTAAAATGTCATGCTTCTAGAAACTATTTAGAGTGATCCTTACCAGTCACATTTTGGTAAATTAAATGCCCTTAAAAAGTTATTTGGAGTTTGATGAAAGTCTATATTTCAACTACATATTCGAGAATATCAGAAGATGTAAAATCAATAACTTATATAAGAAGGGAAACTTATGAAACCCTACACGCCACACCCCAGTTTGTTGCTTTTTTTTTTCGGGTGGTTTTAGCACAAACTTCTGAAATTAGACTCTTTAAAAGCTATTTAGAGTAGTTTTCCCTATGAATTATTTCAACATTTTGTGCAGCCTAAAAGCTTTTTAGGAGTACTTCAGGAAATTCTTGAGATTTAGATGCTTTTAAAAATTATTTTAAATAGTCTACAACAAATAAAGAAATTGAATTCCTTAAAAGCTATTTGAAGGGATCTTGCTTGTCCAGTGTACTTTTAATTTAGATTGCACCTCACCTAATTTTGTTTAAAAAATCAATGACTTTAGAAGCTCTTTCAAGTGTTTTTCGGATGTAAATATTTTTTATTTCACCATTGACTAAATTATACACGGAATGCTTACTTCCAAAGCTTGTTGAATCTAGGAAGAAAACTTCTTATTGGATAGAAAATAGTTTAGCAAATAATTTTTGTGTGTTGGTTTGGTTGTTAGTTTCTTCTTAGTTATGTGGTCCACATACATGGTCAGTTACTTATAAATGAAATATATATATATCATCTAAACCTAAAACCCCCAATTTATACTAATATATATAAAAATTATTATGAGATGCCTAAGCCTCTATTACAGTACTAATCTACACAAATATACAAATATTTTGTTAACAAATTATGATTTTAATAATGTTAAGTGATCATAAAAATAACTTAAAACATTGTCCCTCATGTCCCTCAATGACTTTAAAATACCTAAGAGTAGCTAGGATGGCCAGGTAGAACAGGCTAGGATTGGCTGATACAAATATCCCTGGCTCTCTGATTGGCTGTTGGTTGTGGGTCAAGGCTTTTTCCCCTTCCCCTCCCCCTAGCCTCCTTTCCAAGGTTTGTATGTGTTCCAAACTTGTTGGTTCCTGTCCCTTGTTTTTTTTATGTGTAAGCATTGGTTTTTATGTGTGCGCATTGGTTTTTATGTGTGCGCATTGGTTTTTTATGTGACGATGGATGCGCACATTGTTACTGATGTTGCTTTGGCTTTTATAATAATTAAATGTCGCCAAAAGAAAAAAATTACATTTGTGGAAAAGGGAGTTTTTAAGACGGGGAGAACTATGATGACTGTTTGTTGTCAGAGGTATAATTGAATGATAAATAAGCTATTATTATTATTATTATTATTATTATTATTATGGTAGAAAGAATTCACACATTTTACTAGATTTATTTTGATACGGTATGATTAAAGTTTTTTTTTACAGTTGCATTAGTTATATTATTTAGGCAATAAATCAGTTGAGTGTCAAGTATTACAATCTTACATAGTATTAATTATCTTCACTGGAAAAATTGAAATATGAATTACTTCTAAACAAAAAACTAACGGGCCTGGTCAGCTCGGTGGAAAAACTCTTCAAGAAATCTAACAGTTGGTAGCTTGGTTTAGTTTACTTGGAGAGTGCAACCACAATACAATTCAAGACCGCTTTGTACCCGAGTAACAATAGGATTATCTGAGTGGCAGGCCGTCATAAATCGAACCCTTGTCAAGGAAGTTGTGTTCAATAAACACGGCACTATATTTTGGAAGATGCTGATGTCAACTTTCACTGTTGTAGTTTGGTTGTGAAGGCACGCCTTTCAACCTCCCGCCCACCATCTCCCAAAAGAGGTCTTAGACTTGCACTCGACAGTACCAAGGGCCTTACTAATCCTGCCAATTTTAGTAATTTTACTGATCAGCTAGTAGTATTTCTTAAAAAACTAAATCTACAGTTATATCAGGGTTTTTGGGGAAGAAATCCCCAGTGCGATAGATAAAATTTTGAAAATGTGTTTGAATTTATGTTAGGAATTAATAAATTTTGTCTATTAAAATAAGGAAACGAATTTGAATTTTTTATGACGTGTTTGAGTAAAAAAACCAGCGGATATCTAACCCAACTAATGGTAGAATGTTTAAATCAAAATCTTTTGTGACGAGACTGTAGACGGTAGACGAAAAATATTGAATGTATTAGTGCCACTTAGAGCTAAGACGAGGTTGAAAACCAGATTCGTGAACAGGTTTCAAAATCCTTAAATGAGTCCTTTAAAAACTTCGGAAGCTGCTATGTTAGTGTTAGAACTTAATTTGGAAGAAAGGGAAATTTTAACTACTATTCTAGAAAATGTATCTCCATTGACTCGCCAACATTTTGTTTTTGTCTCTCAGCCATCATCTATGGCTGAGTTATATTATCTGGCGTCCCCACTATAGGATTTGTTTATGTTGGCTGCGGGGTATAAAGGCTGGACTTATTCTGTTTTTTATCAATCCCCTGGTTGATAACTATCATCCTTGGTCTCCATCGTTGTCGAAATTCTGTATTTGTGGACATAGCTGGAATAGGATTCCTATACACAAGAGTTTCAGCCTCTTTACATTGACTACCATTGAGCGATAAGGAAGGTGGATTCGTACTCTAACCTTACTCAGGACCTCTAAGATTTGATAAGAACCGGTAAAATTGGTCAGAAATTCTCTACCCTGACTCTTCCACAACGGTCTTCGACCGAATTCATGACATCATATGTAGTTGGTTGTGCTTTCTTATCAAGTT
Source organism: Timema bartmani (assembly GCA_902151455.1). NCBI lineage: Eukaryota > Metazoa > Arthropoda > Insecta > Phasmatodea > Timematidae > Timema > Timema bartmani. The sequence goes on along the minus strand of CABFWB010009940.1, from coordinate 6,396 downwards.
GCTTGTGCAGTTAATATTCATAGTTAGTCCTTGCAGTTTCATTCTTGTAACAATTCTTGTAGTTTAGTCCGTTATTCTTAAGTCTGCTCGAAATTTGAACCTTCCTTAACCGTTCAGATAGAGTTGATAGGACTCTGACATTTCTTTCNCTGCTCGAAATTTGAACCTTCCTTAACCGTTCAGATAGAGTTGATAGGACTCTGACATTTCTTTCTCGTATGCCCTCAGTTAGCTATTTACGTTATGAGCTTGAAACTCTCTAGTTGAATCGTGGGTTGGATTCTAGTCGTCAGTGTTTTACACTTTGTTTCCAAAAAAATAGATTGTTCTTATCCTAAAATTGCCAAAGTTCCTTCTTTTTGAGTAGCGGTATGATGTTCCTATTTTCCACTGAAAATAATATCTTCCATAGTGGTTCCCTTGACACACTTAATGATATTGTCCCACCCCCGTGGTTAGTTACGTGGTTACTCGTAGCTTCCTCTGGAACTGTGAGTCTCTGGTTCAAACTTCGCACGTTCCCTTCCAAAGTTGTCTTCTAGTCAGCATCTATGATGTCGCTTTTCCTTTTCAAATGTATATGGCAATTTTGTAGTTCCTGGGTATTCAATCCCTACACACTCTAGGCCATTTTTGCCTTCCGGGTATATCTGGGCAATCTTGTGTCAGCATTACACAGTACTTGAATATGTCCAGCATTTCTCATTTTGAAATGCAGCCCAAAAGGCTTTCCTACCGATCCCCCAGTCACTCATAACTTTTCAAAGCTCTGAATTTTGCGACCTGATAAGCCCTAAATCTTGAATCTCAGTTTTGATAACTTCATGGACTCCACAATCTTCTGCCACATTATATAAATTTGTGCCCCTCTATCTACTGGGAAACGATATCTTTTCTCTTAAAAAATACACGCTATTACTTATTCACTAGTGTATTCATCTTCTTCTACTGACACTGTGGGGAAAATTCTCGTTGAAGACCGTTGTTCATGGCTTCTACGACCACTTTCTCATTTGGATGAAGGCTAACTCCTCAAAAACACTGTCTCGCTAGATGCCCTATTTTACCACATATAAAACACTGCTTCCTCTCCATTATTGATGAATGTTGTCTCCCCTTGCCAGATCTGCAATTCCGCATTGCATGACTTTGCTTTTTACACTTGAAAAAACCCTTTATCTATGAAAAAAATACTTCTAAAACTGCTTTTCTCAGACTCTTGAGGTCTATGATCAGCTTCCACAACGTCTATTGCCCTTTCCATTGCCTCTCTAAACGTCTTAGGTTTTGCCAACCTAGTAAATTTACCTATTTCTCCTAGAAGTCCATTTAAAAACGAATCTAGAGCTCTCTGGTCAGCCTCGAATTGAATTACTTCATGCCGGGATGGATCATACCCTAATTCGTACGTATTGACCTTAATTTTCTTAATCCTTTCCGCAAAGCATTCCACACTTTAACCTCTAAAGTGCCTAATTTTAGTCAGCTGTTTCCTAAAAAATTGGCTTATTTGCTTCTTCCTGAACCTATCCACCAAAGATGTCTTCATTCCCTCAAAACTAACAGTTTTTATACGCTTGGATTTGAAATTGCAAACTCCAACGCCTCTCCTCCTAACCGCAGAGTAGTTACTGCCCTTAGCTCTACATCTGTCCATTCAGATATTATCGATACTTGGCCTATCTTATATAAAAACACCAAGATGTCTCTCCCATGGAACACTGGAATAGTCAGCAACAATGTTAAATTCCTAACCGCTGGTATTGGTTCATTTTCACACTTACTTTTCTGAGCCGCTTCTAGCCTAACATTCACTGCCTTAACTATTTCCTTCACCCCCGTAACTTCAACTAAAGCAATGTCAATTGTGTCTAAGAATTCCTACCTTCGTTTTCAACAGATCCTCTCCACAACAGACTGATGAGGCACCACTGATGGTTTGGCCCTCCTCTCCACTGAGTCCTGGTTCAGCGTCCTCGTTCCTCCAACACGTACCAATCGTTGCCTGACGTGGCTGCTTTCCAAAGTCTTTCACTCTCGAATTGGTTCTCGTAACTGTAATACTATTTTTGATATACCTATCAAAACCCTAAAATATCACTTCGATCCGACTTCTAGACACCACTTGTGTGAAATCTATAATGACAGTTCTCTCACCAATTGTCAACTAAACTCTTCTATAGAACTTCTGTCGTGGCGCCTGTAATCTGTTATGATGTGTTATGGCCGAGGATAGGAGGAGGTGATTGTGTATATGACGGTGTGGGTCCGTGATTGACAAGAACATGATTTTAAACGTTTTTTTATTAATGATTCTACCTCTGGTATAAATGTGATGTTGATAGTGGTATATGGATGAAAGAACACGAAGAAAACTCGGAAGCGTGTGACAAAACAAAGTGATGCTAGGAATAAACAATGGCCTCTCTGACACCAAGGTGATCCCTACATGGTTCTAGAACCCCAGTACCCTAGACTCGAGCGGTATCCTTCTAGCCCAAATACTGATGAACCAGCGTCTTAGCCCATGTAGTCCCGAATTGGGCAGAGTGACCCCTGGACTGCGATGTTGATTAGTCAACCACGATGGCTGGATCCCCTACTCCTTATCCTGCCCCCTGGCCTGGTTTCCATTTAAAGAATGCTGACAATGTTTATGTGGTCAGCTCCTCTATTCTATTTGTTTACAGGCTGATCGCAAAAACCCGCAAACTCGTTTTGTCATTCATAATCCATAAAATGCAATATTATACAAACACGCCTTCCAATTTAGGCCATACGGTTACAGTAAACATTTGTATACTATAATATACACATCTCTCGTGTAGTGAGTGTTTAATGTATGTAGATTTAATCGTAATAATTAGTTCTTTCTTATTTATATTATATTATTACTAGAGAAAACATTACTTTATCTAGATTACAGTTATCTGTTCCCTGTTAAATAATAAAACATGGTTTATAGGGGGACCACCATTACAATTCATGTCCATTAATTCACGTGCCCATTACTTAACGTTTTTGGTATTTAAAAAATCGTAGGTTCATCACGTCGCGTTTCCCCCACCTCTCTACACACAGCTAACCCTACTCTGACGTACAACCAATAGGAATGAATTGGCGTATATATACAATTACATCGCGTTACAAATACATCGCATGTCAATTACATCGCGTTTTACTAGGATAGTGTGCCTGACTCTCACCTCTGACTCTCACTTTGAAGGTATTGCTGGTTGAAAGGGCAGTGTGCCTGACTCTCACCTCTGACTCTCACTTTGAAGGTAGTGCTGGTTGTAAGGGTAGTGTGCCTGACTCTCACCTCTGACTCTCACTTTGAAGGTAGTGCTGGTTGAAATAATAGTGCAACTTATTCAAAACTTTAATAAACTTCACCATAATCGAGAATCCTAGGCAACTAGATCTACAACACTCCTACAATAAATAAACCATAATTTTGTTTTTACTTCTCTGGAAAAAAGTCAAGTTAAAAATGTATATTTTTAATTTGTATATTATATTCTTATTTTATTATTTCATATTTGCTTTTCGTTGCACCACAGCAATTTGAATTTACAAATTCAAGTCTCCAAGTTTTTTTTAAGGACATTAGATTTCTGGCAAGCTAAAAACTCTCCCCTATTGGTTGTACGTCAGAGTAGGGTTGGCNGGGGGGAAACGCGACGTGATGGACCTGCAATGTATTTGTACCAAAAACGCTATGTAATGGACACGTGATGTAATTGTATACACCCGGTGTGGAGAGATTTTTACCTCATTTGGATCACAGCTATCTGTTCTTTGTTATATTATAGTATATGGTGTAAATAAATCATTACTCAAATTTGAAAAAAAGCTATCCATCACAGGTCAAATTTAAGCACATTGTCACATTAGCCCATGCGACCACTAATGTTAGGTATAAATGCTGTAATCTTACAATTCTTTATGTCCATACAGTACCCCGTTTTGAAAGTATAGTAGGTATAGGTATCTAAGGTGTTGGGTGTAAACGCTTTTGATGTTTTGAACATAATTCAAACTATATTTATGTATTTGTAATAAAAACAGGGTTCACAGTACGTAATTAAATCGTTATGTACTACAGTAAGCCATACTAGGGTCAATAAAACTGGTAACATGAAACTAACACTATTCAGTGAAACAAGATACTAAGTATAATTTGAGAATGTGGGACTGCGCTTTTCTCCTACACACACTCTTAGCTAATAATAAACTCTACGTCGCTCTTGTTTAGTGAAAACTTTGTTTGAAATCACGATTATTAATTGGATAGTCTCAAGCTTGGCTTAATGGGAGGCGTTTAATGTTTTTAATGGACCTTTACACCTTTAGTTAACTTTTTATCTTTGTAAATGAATCAACTTACCTATTATATAAATTAATTAATTTATTATATGAATGTAAGAAGCTATGTTATAAATTATTTAGTAAAAAAAAAGGTTTATCTGAATAATCAATATTAAGAAAGCTTTTATTTCATTTTCAAATGAAAGTTCCAGTATGATTTATTGAGAAATTACATATTTGGACAGTTACAAAAATTATTAAAACAATTATTGTAATGGATTCATACTTCAAGTGGTGTGAAGTGAAAATGACACTTTTGATACATGTTATCAATACTATTGAAGTACTACTATTTATAAAGTAAAATTCAATCTATGAGGTTTGATAAAATTATATTTGAATTCTTCATAAGTTCACAATACTACAATAGCTATGCGTGCACCATGAAAACATAATATATTATATAAAAACACACAGTTTAACAACTCAATCAATCTAGGATAGCACAAACATCATAAGACTATGATAATAAAGACAGTAGGACTATCTGAAGTTACAAAATTACTAAAACTACGTTCATATTTATGCGTTAAATTAAAGTAAAGGGAAAATGTGTGGATAACATACACATTAGAAAAAATTCAGATACAAAATGACCTTAGTCGAGAGGTCAGAGATTTGAACTGGACCCCATCTAGTCTGATAAAGTCCTTTGTAGATGTTCTGGGGCACTGATCAGGTTTTCTGAGTTATATAAAAAAAAGTAAGCGATACTAAAATAAATAAATAAAGAATAAATACAATAAAACATAAATTATCAATTATACAAAACAATTGCATTAAATTTCTCAAGTTGTGTATTATAGCTTCAAAGAAAATGTTCAAAAATGGCTTTATAGTAACGTAGTAGTGAGTTTTACTCATAAAAACAAGCCTATCACAATAAACAACATATTAAAAACTTCTGATTTGTAAAATTTAAAACAAATTGTTCAAATATTGTTAACAAATTTAAAATGTTCAAAATTAAGTTATTTGTAAACTACCCTAAAACTATATTCTTATTTATCATGAAGAACTATTCCAAAATAACAATTTTGAACTCAATCTTTAAGGTTTATTTAGAAAAAAAATTTCTAAAAATATTTTTATTTGTCGTAAGTAAACTACCATTAAATTAATTTAGTATAGGTAAATAAATATATATTATTATTTGTCTAGTACTATATTCCTTTGAAACCAATTTTGAACCAAATCAATATAAATATTTTTAAAAATATTTAAAATTTACAAAAATCAATCTTTAGTAATTTGCTATAGATAATTTTATTATCAATATATCTAATTATTTACCATGTAAAAATGTAATATAAACAGATTTTGAAACAAATCACTATAGACAATTTTTTCAAATTTTCAAATAAAAAAAAAGTATTTAGTAAACAATCCTTAAACGAATTTAATCCACAAAAATTAGTTTACATGTAAAACTTCCACAGATGTACAGTGTAAACGAACTTGCTAGATCCATTTTCAAAATTTTCTTTACTTTCAAAAATCACTAATTATTAACAAACTTTTATCATAGAAACAGGTGTACAATATTTTTTGGGAGATAAACTCCCTAGATATTAATTTTAAACAAAATCTTCATATTCATGTAACAAATTAAAATTAGTACATAAGTCATCATTAAAACTCCCTTAAACAAAGTTTTACCCAAAAAATAACTATACAATGTAATTTGCCATGTAAAATAATTCCAAGCTAGCCATTTGGAACCAAATCATTAGGGTTATTTTAAAATTATTTAAAGTTTTTGAAAAATCAGTCATCAGCTAACTATTCATAAGTGAGTTTTTACCCCAAAAACAAGTATACGGTGTTATTTTTCATGACGCACAATACATAGCTATACATTTGAAATAAAATAGTTAAAAACACTATCAAAATATTTTGAATTTTCAAAAATTTCTCATTAGTAAATTACCCTTTTTTTCCCCCAAAAAAACTGATAATGCAGTGCAATTGGTAATGTCAAACAAAACTTAGATATGTATTTAATCAAAATAGAGCATTTTCAAA